>JARJDU010046477.1:0-11800 GCA_030264695.1 Lissagria laeviuscula
CGAACCTGCGACACCTGCTTACAAAGCAAGCATTGTAACCATTAGGCCACCGACCATTCTTACGTTAACAAAATTGAAACTTATATTTATATACATTTTGCTGTAAAACTTGTAAAAAATTTTAACTCGACCGAATTTCAAGCACAACAAAGTTCAAGAAATTCGACCGAGTCGTATTACAACTTATTATTTAAATATATACTACATAGATGATATACATGTGACTTATTTCTAAATCCCGATACAAAGTCCCGACGGGTGTTGGTGTGCGATTCCTGCTGCACATTTCTTGTGCTCGCCTGTAGCGTCTGGTGATGATCCTGCTTGTGGTCGATTCGGTGCAATATCCGCACCATTTTCCGATTGTCCTCGATATTCAGGTACTTCACTTCTTTCCAGGAAGTCGAAACCAACGAGCAATCACCTAAAACAGAAACAAGTATTAGAACAATAAAATGAACATAATCGACATCTCACTACACCCGATGTTTTGTCATGTGTTGTTCTATACCATTAAATTAGCGAAAGGTCCTTTCCAGATTGCGGGCCTCGACGAGTGCTATTTGTAAAAGAAGTCCATTCCTGCCGCAAATCTTTTGTGCTCGTTTCTGCGATGATTGTGCTTGTGGTCGATTTACTGCAGTTTCAGCAACTTTTTACGACCGTCATCGATTTCCTGATGCTTCACCTGATTTCAAGACGGAGACTTTCACATAAAATCACCTAAAACACGAACACACAGGTATTAGAACAATTAAATTAACACAATCGGCATCTTCTGCATACCTGAGGTCTGGTAATGATCCTCCATGGGCCTTGTGATCGATTTGGTGCAATTTACACACCAATTTCGTCCTTTCCATTGCGTTATCACCCTTCTACCATGTCCTGGAGCTCCACGTATTCCTATGCTGTCAACGTCTATAAAATAAGCTAAAAATAAATAAAAACCGCTACAAGATTAATAAAAATAGAATATTAGGACTTCTCCTGCATACCGAATGTCTTGTAATGATCCTCCATGAATCATGTGCTGCTGTCCTCCATCCTCGTCGATAATGCCCAGCAGTTTTTCACGTTCGCTTCTTCTGAATATGTCTTCGACAACATCACTTATAAATAAAGTTTGCAGCAGAAGAAAGGTTAGACTAAATAATAACACTTTATATGTACCTAATGTGACAGATGTTGGAATCCCCTGGATATTAACGAGGGATAGAGGCGTCTTCCGTATCGTTTGGGAAACTTGAAGTCGTTCTGTGAGGCGCCGCAGAGGTTGAAATGCCTGCCAAGATGTGATTTGGAAATTCACACTCCATTATCCTTGCCGTGCCTATTTAAACACCCTTTTTGATGTTTCAATACTCCTCAAAGACGTACGAAATATCTGCAAAGTCCCTTTCGCCGTTTTTAGCATCCTGTCGCCCTTTATCGTAACGGTAAAATCATAATTATGGTTTACGTGGCAAGTTGTCATTTTCCTTTATTTATTTGCCAACAGCTTTACGTGCACCAAGGAAATTGTCTTCAATAGTATATTATCAAAAAATAAAAACAAAAAGGTGTTATAATAATAAAATAAATAAATTTAACAATTTATGCATACCTCTGGTGATGATATTCCACGTGTTCGGTGGTTTGTTGTTATCCTGGTTGTAGATAGAATCCCGCTTTGACTTCTACTTGTTACTGATAGTCTGGATAAATAGCTAGCCGCCACCAACAAAGGTAAATATAAAAAAGAACAGCAATTATAGTGATAGATTAAATTATACACACCTATTATTAAATAATAAAGCTGCATAGACATTGACAAGGGCCAGAAATTAAAAATATTACAATTAAAGATAAAGTTTATCTAAATCGCTAGTATTATGTATATATTATATATAATTTAATTATATGTGAGTTTGTTTATCACTTTCAGTTGCGTAACTAAGTTAAATATAATTTAACTCAATAAGTGAAGAGGCCATACCTCCGCTGTGTGCTTCTCACGGCGCTCCTCAGTCGAGGAAACAGCGCGCGTCCGACGGACTCTACCTACGCGACGCACTAAATACGACGGCTCTCAGTGGCTACCGTAACGCTCACCCTCGACGGGTGTCGTATTCGACCACACCCTACACAAGGCTCGCAGACCTCAGTCATTGGCGCACAGCGCGGCCGCTTTACTTATTTCGACGGTTTTCAGTCGCTGCTGCAGTGCGCACCCTCAACTCGCTTACTACGACGGCTCTCAGTGGCTACCGTAGTACACCTAGCCGCGCCAACGCGTTTAACCATATTCTTCGCACTCAACCAACTACACTATACTTTAATTTTCTTGTGGGAATATTTAAATAAAGGAAGGCTAGAGGCAAAAGCTAAATCAAACGGCAAGAGCCAAGGGGCATGCAAGTGAAGAGATATTTTCATAAGTATTTAACTAATTATTTAACGTCAATAAAGTTTTAAGTTTCACGATTATAATTACCGATTAGAATGTTAATTATATACTCTTTCTTTTTAATTAGAAAATGTATGTGAAGCGACTATAAATATCAAATTAAATATAGAAATATTTTAGTAAGAACTTAGTTGACATTTTAGGTTTAATGCGAGATTGACTTTGAGAAATTCTTGAACGAAAACGGCTTGGTCTTTTTCGATAAAACTTAGTGTATGCACTATCGGATATTATTAAAATATTATGTAAAAATTTCAGAACGATTATATGCAGCGGATTCAGACGCACACGCGTTTAGCTCACCCGACGGATGACATAATTTTATGCAAATTTCGATTTCGTAAAGAAATTCTAAGTCTCGTTTTAATTAATTAGGTTAATGATATATATATAGCTTAATTTACTTACCAGGAACTGCACAGCTGATCTTCTGGGAGGTTGTTCCATGGTATCTCATGAACGTACAGCTGATTCACACTGAAAATCAAAATTGGACCCATTACTTTAATATTAAAAATTATTATAGTTTAATATAAATTAAGCGGTCAGCTCCAAACTTTTCACATTATTAATATGAATATAAAACTTTGATTTGCCTCATTCAAGTTATTTTAAATGAACTTACTTTTACTAATATCTAGAAATTAGTATCCTATTCCAAATGAAATATGATTAGATCACTACCACAATGTTTAGGTAATAATGTACGAAAAACAATGCGAATCACACCGCGCTTCTGGCCTTTAACAATGTTTCTTAGAACAAATTTATAACACACTTTAAAATCACATTTAATAATTTCTTCTAATAGGTATTGTAATTGAAATTGTTGTACGTGATCAGAAGATGTAAACACGACATGAACGACAAACGCACGAACAAACAATAGATAAATGCGTTTGTTATCACATTCGGCAAAGACGCAGCGAACAAATACAATCTACCAACAGGTTTGAACAGGTCTGCGAGGTTTATATGGACTGCGACTGCGACATCTAGTAACATTTAAGGAAATTGCAAGTTTATGTTGGACGAGTGAAACGCAACCTAGACCAGCGGTCGCCAAACATTTTGATCTTACTGACTAGTAAATTCATAATATAAATTCTACGGACGACTAATGAATTGAATAATGCTTTAATGCTACTTAAAAAATATCATATCGAGATGAGTAAGTATATTCCACATTTCTCTGAGAACCAGCGAAATTTTCTCGCGGATCACCACTTTAGCGACCGCTGACTTAGACTACACCCCACACGCTGCATTAATCCAGCAGTTGAATCAAATTGATGACAAATTGTATCCTCCCGTGGAATCAATTTACTGCCTTTTTCACAGATCTCTGAATTAAAATTCGTGTCGACTGACCAGAGTCCGCGAATTAATTAAAATAATGGCAGAACAACATCGATTTGGCAATGTAATTTGCCCTATTACATGCCATGCATGGAATAAAGATCGAACATGTAAGTTATTAACTGAAATTGATACACACCTTAATTATAATCATAAATTATTAGTCATAGCACAAAGTCCCAACAACAGTGAAGTTCATATTTATAAGAGATTTGCACAAGATTGGAAGAAAGAAGATGTGCTCAATCAACATGACTTACGTGTTATGGGTATTGACTGGGCACCCAATAGCAATAGGATTGTCACATGTGCAATGGATCGTAATGCATATGTGTGGACTCAAGGAGAAGACAAGAAATGGAAACCAACTCTAGTTTTACTTCGTATTAATAGAGCAGCAACATGTGTAAAATGGAGTCCAAAGGAAAATAAGTTTGCTGTGGGTTCTGGTGCAAGACTGATCTCAGTATGCTACTTTGAATCAGAGAATGATTGGTGGGTGTCCAAGCATATTAAGAAGCCAATTAGATCAACCATAACTGCAATTGATTGGCATCCAAACAATGTCCTTTTGGTTGCTGGTTCAGCAGATTTTAAAATTCGAGTTTTCTCAGCTTGCATTAAAGATATTGAGACTGCAATGGAACCAACTCCCTGGGGACAAAAATCAACTTTGGGACATTTGCTTGCTGAATTTCCCAATTCGGCAGCTGGCGGAGGCTGGGTACATAGCGTTGCTTTCTCTCCAGATGGCAATAAAATCTGCTGGGTCTCGCATGATTCTTCTATAAATATTGCAGATGCAACAAATGGCAATGCAGTTTTTAAATTGCGTACGGAATACTTGCCATTTTTGAGTTGCATTTGGATTAATAATAGCTCAATTGTTGCTGCTGGACATAGTTGCATTCCAGTACTATATAAGGTGATGGCAGATGGACAAATTGTTTTCAATGCCAAGCTGGATGCATCTCAGAAAAGAGAGGCAAGCGGAATTTCGGCTATGAAGAAATTCCAAAGTTTGGATAAGCAAGCACGGACGGAGATAAACGACACGAACTTGGATTCGATCCATCAGAATGCGATTACTTCTCTTGTTGTTTATAGTAAAAATGCGGCAGGTGCTCAAAAGTTCAGCACTACTGGACTGGATGGGCAAATGGTGATTTGGGACATTGCTACGTTAGAAAAAGCGATGCAGAGTCTCAAACTCTCATAATTATTGCAATACGATTCTTTTATATTCGAACATTGTTGTCTTTTTACTATGTGCATCAATGACTTGTCATTAATTTATGTGTAACTGTAGCTTATAATAAACTAGAGAAAATTCATATAATTTTGTTATCCATAGTATGTTATCACAACCACACCTGATAATCTCTTGATAAGAAAATGATCAGCAAGGTTTTGTTAACTACATAGTACAAGTATAAAAAATTTTTGTAAAATATATTTAAATTCAACTAACTTGTTAAGTACATTTACCACAACAAGCACCAGGTTTAATAATATCGCTCGGTTTATAATTCGGTGTCCATGGCCCAAGACTTTCATTGGCATAAAAGTCCATTGGATAGCTTTTACACTTTTTTTCTTTGACCCCGTCATTAGTATCAATTTCTTCAATCCATTTAGAATCACCAAGTGCAACTGCCAATTCATAAGGGGTGAGCAATGGTGAACTAAATGATTTGCCCCAGTCAATAGATAAGCGAGGACAGGCAATCTGCACAAAAGCATCGATCCCCTCAAACAGTTTCAACTTATCCGGAAAAATCTCGGACAATAATATTGTCACTACTCGTTTGCCTTTCTCCAATAAACGCTTTTCAATATGTTCAACTACTTTTGGGCTTCCTTGCCTTCCAAGTGTTCCCATTATAACACCAAAGACTTTAGCATCTCTTGCTATATCAATGAAATGTTTTCGCGTTTGTATCATTGTCGCATGATCATAATACTCTCTTGTAAATTTCTTATCATAAGGATCATAACGATATGCTTGTACATGAGGATTAGCAATCATAGCAGCCTCCAGATGAAACCTTCCATCACCCAAGTAGATGATTACATCTGCACATTTGATTTCAGGTGCAGTGCAGCCCAGAATTTCACCTGGTGATAAAGGTTTGAATTGTGGTATGGATATATCATATCCTGCTTTAATAAGGACTTTCTTGACTGATTGCAAAGTTGTTATGAATTGTATTGTACTCACAAGACCTATTTTTTCATTAACTTTGAAATTGAGTTTAATTGTTTCAAGTAAATGCAATGGATCTATTTGTATGTCTACAAAAACATATAAAACTTTAAAAGATGCTTTCGGATCCATTGGAATCAGGCAACTGTGGCCATAATGAACTAGAAGATCTACATCTAATGCCTTTGCAGTGAGATCATCCACACAACAAGCACCATATGTTACATCACCCATTATCAATACATTGGCTTTCGTGAATTCTGTTATGATATCAGCTATTGTGGTTGAGAACATGAGAAGGCCTTCAGGCATTTGAAGAGCTACCATTTTTGCTTTGAGCTCTTCAATGCGCCAGATTGTTTTTGGTATTTCAAAGTTATAATTCTTTGGAAGGAAGTTAATTGCATCTTTGAGTTTCTCATTATTTAGGATTCTTTCTGGTATTTTAGTTATCTTTGTGGCACGTACAACCTTTCGTTGTTCCTTTGCTTTTATTACAACTACATTTTCCTCCATTTCATAAAATTATAATACTAAAATTTGAGTAATTAGTTTAATTAAATTAATTGCTAGTATCGTTGTTGAATTAAACTTATTATAAAACTTACTTTTGCTGGTAATCTTAATTTGGAGGTTATATATCATAAATATATTATCATAATAATATAATCTAGTTTCATTAACTAATAAATAAGATACATAATGCTCATTATTTAAATTTAAATCCCGGAAATTTATATTTAAAAATTTAGATTATTTAATATTATTAACAGAAAAACTTTAATATGAATAAATATAAATAAATATATGTACTGTTTTAATAAATTAGTTGCTGATTACAATGTTTAAATTTGCATTAATTAATTTTCTTTGTTGCAAACAAAGTTGAAAGAAAAATATTACTTGCGAAGTGAGCGCTTTGACTTAAGAGAAATCCACAAAATGGCCGTGCATTTGGCATTATAATAAGATACACAATACTTTTGAAATATTGATATTAAAACAGAACATTCCAATCCAAACTAATTAACAATTTGTTAAATAATCTAACGATCTCAGTACAGCTCCGTTACTAATCAAGAATTTTAACAAGATGGCGGACGCAGCATGGCGGCAAAGTTAAGTCTGACAAACAAACTGCTTATTATTAGCCATCCGAGGTGTATAATAAAAGAACTAATCATTAATAGAACCTCATTTAAATGTAATATTGATATAAATTCTAAATATATTGATAGCAATAACACAGAATTAGATAAAAACCCTACATTATAAAAAATACTTTTACCCCATAATATATATATTAAATATCTGCTTTAAATGTACCTCCACCTTCCCTCAAAAGCCAGACAACATTTCATAAATGTTAATGTCAAAGCGTTGGCGAAAGGTAATGCGAAAAGCAAAGATCGTCTCTATACGTGGGAGTTAGATTTAGTTGAATATTAAAAACGTAGATAAGCAGAGCCGGTCATCTGAATACCTGCAAAATTCTTCATCGTTGAGCCAGTATAATTTCAAAACCACGATCGTCATAGAACAGAAACAATTGTCTGTTATCAAATGCAAGACTGTGGTATAATTCCTGCAGTCGGGGCTGGTTGTAACAAAGCCAACCCTGCTGGTTTGGAGGTGGCGCGTTGGTTCTAAACGTGTAGTACATTGCTGCCTTAGTCGCTTCTGTTCAATATTGATCAGGGGTTGAAAGCAAAACGTCGTTTCGTGCGTGGGGGTGCGAAAAGGACGAAGGGAGCCGTGCACAGTGCATGGTCGACGATAATATCGACTGAGCAAAAGGAAGCAGGCATCGCGCCGCGACGCGCCGCGCCGTTCGTATCAAACCTACACCGAGGCATTTCGCAGTAGCAGTAAACAGTGCGGCGTCGCGACGCAAGACCACCGACACGTCCGACCGACTTTTCCGTGTTCGTGCTGCACCACGCACTAACCGATGACCCATCCGACATTATACTCAACCCTTCGTCATACAACACAATTCTCACCATCATAATCATTGAATTGAAAAGAGTTGGCCGTAAAAAAGCTAGTGATGGCGTCCTGAAGCAGTGCAAAAAATTCCAATAAAATAAGTGATTTCTCGACAACAGAGGACAACACGAAACTGAAAGTGCGACGAAGGACGAAAAGTGTGATGTCCTCTATATCCGCCCAGGGAGTTGTGGAGCGTGCGTCCGCTGAATTAACGAAACGCATCAATGGCCTCCGAGGCAATAAGCATCATTCCAACAAGGGTAGCGTCATGGAACGCGTTACGAATGTCTTCTGCGGCAGCAGCAACAACGCAGCAGTGGCGGCGCCGCCGGAGAAACCGTCCCGCCTTCTTCCATCCAGAGGAAATGCGAAAAACCATCATCATCAACAGCAGCAGCAACAACAACAACAGCTTGCTATCCAGCAGCAGCAGCAGTTGCCACAATTGCACAACCAGCATCATCACAGCAAACGGGCGCCGCGCTGTCTGCCGCATTCGACGCATGTCACGTGGGAACAGCTGATCCTAGATGATCGCTTCCTGATGCGTTTTTTTCTATACTTCAGCGCGTATGACCGATGTACGTTAGCACAGGTGTGCTTGCGTTGGCGTGATGTCCTGTACAGGTGTCCGCGGTACTGGTCGGGACTGATACCAGTCTTGCAGTGTCGAGAATTGAGGATCGCTCAAGGTCCCGAACGTGCCAGGCTGTACTCTTCGCTCATTCGTCGCGGGTTTCACAATCTCTGCTTAATGGGCGCTTCCGACGAAGATGTCCTCGACTTAGTTAGCTCCTTTCCTTTAGCTTCTAAGCACGTCCATACGCTCAGCTTGAGATGTTCGAGCGTTACTGATCGAGGACTAGAGACACTTCTTGATCATCTTCAGGTATATTTGCTACCAGCTTTTGTATTCCTTCAAGGACAAAGCTCAAGTTTTTCAGGAAACTTCTATCTTTGTTAGTAACCTAGTTGATAAAATATTTGGATCCGATCCAAACGAGTTGTTTGCCAAACCCACCCTCAATATGCATGATGTTTGCTTCCTGCTATCTTGATGGAATACACCCAGAATTTAGCTTATAGTATACTAACATTAATCAATTTTTTTTTTAATAATTTCAGGCGCTTTTCGAACTAGAACTAGCTGGTTGCAATGAAATCACAGAAACTGGTCTGTGGGCTTGCTTGAATCCACGCATAGTTTCATTGACTCTTACAGACTGCATTAACGTGGCCGACGAGGCCGTGGGTGCAGTAGCCCAACTTTTGCCTGCGCTCTACGAGTTTTCCCTGCAGGCGTACCACGTCACAGATGCGGCGCTCTGTTACTTTTCGCCGAAACAAAGCAATTCGCTCAACATACTCAGGTTGCACTCCTGCTGGGAATTAACGAATCACGGCGTTGTAAATATTGGTAATTATTGCAACTTTTTTGAATATTTCTTTATACACTATAGTGCATCTTTGCTCTTCTTCATTCTAGTTCACTCGTTACCGAATTTGACCGTACTGAGCCTGAGCGGTTGCAGTAAAATTACCGACGACGGCGTCGAACTGATTGCTGAGAATCTGCAAAAACTGCGGTCGTTGGATTTGTCATGGTGTCCGCGTATCACCGATGCTGCCTTGGAGTATATTGCCTGCGATCTCAATCAACTAGAAGAATTAACGTTAGATAGGTGTGTGTCATTTGAGCTTACGATGATTGTCCTGTCAACATGTTTTAAAATATATTCTAAATGATTTTAGATGTGTCCACGTAACTGATATTGGTGTAGGATATATTTCGACAATGCTCTCATTGTCAGCATTGTACCTTCGATGGTGTTCTCAATTACGCGATTTTGGTCTGCAGCATTTATGTGGGATGCGTAATCTACAAATACTTTCCTTAGCTGGTAAGTGAAGAAGAAGAAGAAGAGTAAAACGCAAAATGCGGCCGCCATTTTGAATTCATTTAAGTTTATTCTATTTTAATGATTGCTTATGTTTCAGGATGTCCTTTGCTTACATCCAGCGGTCTGTCTAGTCTAATTCAACTGAGGCACATGCGTGAACTCGAATTAACGAACTGTCCTGGCGCATCACGGGAACTTTTCGATTATCTGAGGGAACACCTACCCAGGTGTTTAGTCATTGAATAAAGTAAATAAACGTAACAGGAGCCAATTTTACGATATTAGTTAGGATTCTTTCACAGAATCGTTTTAACTACAACTGAAAATGGCTGATTTTATTATTATCCTGTAAAAAGAATTCTAACTAATAATCTATTGCCAGGTTATAAATATTTGTTTTTACCTATTGCTAGTTAAACAATATATTGAAAAGAAAATGATCCCCAAAGCAATATACATACTCTAATACTTGGCGTTAGTTAGTTTATTGCTTCATTTTAAACTAAAAACCAATTCAGCAGCAACTTTCTAAACAAACAAAAAAAGAGGGAAACTTCGTATATTAACTTCTTTATACCAAAATGTACCTAAAACATAATATAGCTTCCAAAAATGGAGGAGCATAAAAGCATAAAAGTACTACTTTGATAAATGAATTACTTCATACGTTAAAACTGTTAAAACACGAACATAAAAGCTTTATAGCAAAGTGGGAATTTATATCGCATTCACAACATACACTTACGCATATACAATTCAATTCATCGTATAATACTGCGAGCATTAAACAGTAAACTCTCAATAACAATTCGAATAATAAATTGCAATTCGTTTCTTAAAATAAACTTTAACTTTATCTACAAAACTATTAAATTAAAATTATAACCAGTGGCATAATTAGTTTTACCTTCATTTGCTGCCCCCAATTTGTAATTAGTTTGAATTTATTTAGTAGTAGGAAAATTAAGGATGAAAATTTCATTTTCCTAGTGATTTCCTAGCAGTAAAGGCGTCAATATTCATCAAAATCGCACCGGTTAGAGATTTCCTGCTCAATTGTTAAAATTATATTTTTATTACTTTGAGGCTTGATGCCTGGTACGCCACTGAATAGAACTCAAAAAATATTTCTAATTATTGGGAGTTGACTGTATCAAACCAGAAAATCATTTTAAAAAAATAGACTATATTAGCGATAGAACGAAAAAATGATCCGACCAGATATAAAACTGTATTTATATCTTCGATAACCAGTAACACAAACTTTATACGACTCTCAACGAGAATATAAATAAAACGGAAAGTGCATATTATGTATATGTAAAATATCGAAAATCTCTGCTTCCGCTCATATTTGATTAAGTATTGAAATTCAATTATGTACACTGATTACACATCTCGGGATGACGCAAGTAAACTATCTCTCACTCTCGTCAAAGAGATGAAGATAGAAAAGAAATGCATCACATATACAAATGATCTGTTCTAACTGTTATTACTATTTAGATGGTATTTGAAAGGTATATTTTTATAGAATAGTTGAAAATGCGCCTCTACATGACTCCCACCCCTGATGTTATTTATTAGAATGAAGAAGATACGGTTCAAAAGTCTGATAAGAACTACAACTAAGTAATTAGCAGCAGGATATGGTGAATATTTCGAATAAAAATCGATTTTTTTCATTTAATTCTGTATAAAAATCCTATTGATTGTCAACAATTTTGTTTTATAGAAAATTTAGTACTTTTCTTCGAAATTTTCACTGAAAATCCAATTTACCAACAATAAACTAATAATTACTATTACAGGCTTATACAATACCCAAAGATTATGAATTTTAGAAAATCAAGCCACTCATGAAAATCATTTCATTGCTAAAATTGCCACGCA
>JARJDU010046503.1:0-17977 GCA_030264695.1 Lissagria laeviuscula
ACTGCCTACTCCTTGCTAAAGTCCAGATATTAAATTTTAAAACACAAACTAATAAAGTAATCATCTCTCAATAAATAATAAAACAACGTCACGACGGGTGCAGAGATCTGAGAAACCGGGGATAATTAAAACTTAATACAAACTCGTACATTGGCAATTGTATATAGAACAGAAGCGTAGTTAGGATTTTCAGAGTTTGGAGATAACTAAAGTTTAGCAACCACCTTTCTCACCTACATTCGAATTTCGAACAAGCAGTCCAAGGCACTTTCACTAGCCGCATTTTAGTTTTATGCCCCGAAAATAATATTTCAAAGTTTCAATTCTACTTCCAACTAGGGACGTCTCTGATATAAGATTTATAGAGCTATCAACCAGAAAATTGCAATAGCACAATACGAAGAAGTCAAATGAGAATAACAAGACAAATGGATAAATAAGTTATCCAGACAATTGAAAATCTGGTGACATTTCATGACAAGCCGAAGACTCAACTCTATTATAAAAGCATTTACTGTAACAACTCCTAATATGTATCAGTAGTCGGGAGCCTCGTCAAGTATGTTATTGAATTACGATATCTTATGTGTTGCATTCTGTTTTGCTGAGCTTTGCCTTTGTAGTAGCAACATAGTTAGTATCTGATTTGAGTGAGTAATTTATAATTCAATCAATTGAAAGCGCGCAATTGTAGTGAATGCAGAAGTCTATAAAGAGCAGGACAATGCATTGTGGGAATAGGTCCGCCTAGTCAATTATTCACCTTTGTTTATATCTTTTATGTGAATAAGTTTGTTCAATAATTGAATAGCACGAGTCTTCAAATTATCTCCTTTGGTTAATAGATACTAAAGGCTTGAGTGGTTGTGATTTACATGTGTATTTAGAATACGCGTGTACTGTCCTTATACCTCTTATGCCCTCTTTGATTCGATTTGTTGTGATTGGCAAAATTAGACAGATTGCTATCAAACCGGAGGTTAGAAGTTTAGTAAAGTGCAAGGAACGGTAATCACAACGCTGGGGTCGGCTTCTTGATAGAAAGTATGAATAAATGTCGAGTGTTTTGTATTAAACTATGCAAATTGATAGACGATTGACTTGTAATGCACAGCATGTCACCAGTTTATTGCATATTTATAAGAAAATCATGTTGAGGGTGCGATGCGTACTTCTTGACGAAAATTGAATATTTATTGGAAAAGTAATTGACTCTAAACTTGCAACATAATAACAAAATTTAATTTCGGATTTAAATTCGTTTCGCATTGCGAAATATTTCAATATAAAATATAAACTGTGCTTATGCTATTCCAAAGTTAGCTAGCTGTAGGCGAATGTTTTATGTTTACGAAATCCGAGCTGATAATGCATGCCATTATCCATGATCAAGTCATGCGCGGATTCGATTACGCATAACATTCCTCTAATAACGTTACTACCCCTAGTTTAAATGATGAATTTTCTACAAAATGAAATTCTACAATGATAAATTATTCGTCTTTTAACCGATACCCGCATCATAAAATTCTCAAATAAATCGCGTCGCATACAAACAATAAAAGCACTTATGATAAAACACTTACACAATTACTATAGTACTCGCTACTTTTATCTAAAGGTATTCTCAGCATGTGCACTTTTCAATATAATCATTACCTCGCATAAAAATTCATTGTTTCATTTAGTAAACAATGACATACCGCCATGATCCGTCTAGCGGGCCGAAGCATACCGGTACTTCAGTAGCTGCCACTGCCACCTCGATTACTATTCATTGCCTTTTCTTCTTCCTTGTGTGCCTGTTCCATGCGGTGCTGGCAATGGTAATCAGGAAAAGACCATGAACTTGTTGCTTGCGTCAAAGCTGCGAGGCTATTGATAACGATAAAAGTAAACTGCGTTGAAAATAACAAAATACCCGCACGTCGTTATTCAAGAACTCAAGGCGTTAGATTATCGTTATTTTTTTTGTGAAAACCTTTTCCACATTACAATTATTATCCTGTTTCTGCTACTATTATTTCTAATTGGTAAATATATCTAAGTATTAATTGAACACCATTGTAATAGACATATCCCAGATAGTTAATTATGATCGTTTACTAAAACAGCAGGTGATTAAAAATGAGGGTCTAAAATGCCTAAAGTATTAGTTGACAATGTTTGTATCCAGAAATGAGTGTGAATTTAAATTTGGAGAGCTAATACGAAAAAAAAGCAAATGCGTATTGATCGATATATTGAATCACCAGCATTGTGGAGCTACTATTAGATTGCCTTGGGTAGGTAAGGGTCGTACTGAAACTATTGGTAAAAGCAGGATAAATAAAAGCGTCGCGCAGGATGTGCAGGGTGTGCTGGGTGTGCACCCCATGTTTAAGCAGGAGGTAGAACGCATGCGAAGGTGGAGAAGTGCGTGTGCACCTATGCAGCAGGCCGACCGTTACCAACTAGTACCTACATACAGCAGGAAGTAGCCAAAAGGATGAATCATCATTGCTGAGTCCATAGGAAATAAGTTGATATTGAATTATTTGAATTTGTTATTTGTCATATCTTCGCATGTGTAATATTAAATATATATGTAGTGGGTAATAAGTTCATAGCCTTAAAGATAAACCTCATTCTCGTATGCTTGCAGACTTATTTATTTTTAAAATTAAGCTGGTATGACCCTGTAGGATTTAATATTACCCCATCTCACAGCTATTATGAACCGATGCCATATGGGCACTTCGGAAGCGATTGTGCGTCGGACTCTTAGCGAAAATCGCTCGACAAAAATTGCTCGCTCTCGCATCACAATTCGATATAATTCAATTCGGATTGCAGATGCACACCACCCTCCAATAGCCAGTGGCTCTTCAACCTTCATTAAACGTGCCCTTGGCCTTTGCTGATAGATGCTTTTACTATATATGTTCAAGCAGAATAGAGAATTCAATCAAGAAGCATAATTTGCATAGATTTGACTCAGAACTGAAAAGTGTTCCAGACAGAACCAGCTTCATTTTTAGTATCTGCTAATACTAAGAATAAATGAAAATGACATATGTGCACTATTCCACTGATTACATATACATTTCATTATACATTACAATTGATTGATAAGATTTTAGTTGCTTTTTGTTTGGTTTTATTGACATTATACCATTTGGTATTTGCGAAAACACTCGATAATTATTTCTGTGGATTAATAAATGCATGATTGATCATGTGTGCGCAAATCCAGTGTAACTGATAACAGAACCGAATTTGGAATTGTTTAAACAAATTTAACTTTAGCATTCTCCGATCATATACCTCAAGGCAATTCTCTAAAAAAAAAAACTTAAACCAGGGGGAGTCCCCTTAAGTAATCCTTGATCAAAGCCAGGTGGGTGCTCACCCAGTGTTTCAATCATAATCGTAAATATACCGTATACCTATGTGCGCTTGCCCCTCGAACTTAGAAGGTGGCAGCAGCGAGAAGCAAGTTTAGAATGTGTGTCACAATATATATGTTGTACGGTGTTGTGTGTTGCTAGGTGAGGGATAAACCAGCCCCGACGCCAAACGCTATGGGGACAGCTGCACGCAGACTTCCCCTAATTGTGTGCACAATCGCACATGCCGGCGCGACGATGACGATGACGTCGCTCCTTGCTATACATGTTCAATCTTATGTGCATGCAGGCACGTGTGCTATATCAATGCCCTGCATATTTTTACGCATGATGCGTTTGCATAGATTATGTCTATTGTGTCGCGTGCGTGCTGGACTCAACTGCACTTCCAACAGGAACAATGTGCAACCAGTAGAGATATAGAGGAAGCGGTAGTTTTGCATATACTAGCGAATCCAGGTTGAACTCTTGATTTAGATGAAGACTAAATGAAGACTTATAAAAATACCTTTAGAAGTAAAATTGATGACGTCTTAAAGACCTTGAGGACATAATAATAACACCCTAACATGTTTGTGGTGACGTGAAACCAAGAAGCATGACGTAATGTAGTTGGTGCATTCATTCATGAACCTTGTCTTGGCTGTATTCACATGTCTTGGCACGTGCTAGTGCTACTTCCTTTCACAACTCCCTACATTCTTTTGAATCGGTAGCCCTTTAAATGCTCCCTTCTTATCTGCAGGTTCCCTTCTTTGATATTACAGACGTGCTTAATCAGGTGTCTTAGAGCAAGGTCGCAAATCCCCTAAGAAAGCAAATGCGCAGGTTTGGATAGAATGAATTGAAATAGAGAGATAAAAAAATGTGGATTCTATTGATATAGACGGTAAATATCTATAAAGTAGGTGAAATTGATTGACGTCTATACTTCATATGAACATCAGCTCATTATTAAGTCTATTTGAATTAAATACTTGGAAATACCTTGTTTAAAGAAGATATCATTCTATTTAGAAATTTTACTTATATTTGATACGTGATATGGTGAATACCAGGTGAAATTTGCAAAACCAACAACAACAAAAAATTCAAACTGAAAAACGGTTGAAATCACAAACATGTTTTGGATGGTTGGTAGAAAGGGAGAAAGACAAGGGACGAACCCTTTCTCACTTTGGGTATTATAGTGATAATAATACTCAGTACCAACTAAACTAACAATAAGCATGGCGAATGCTTGTCAGTAACAACACACCCAAGTACCAGGCGCACGCAGGACGATAACAAATATCAAAATGTTGATGGAATTCTCGAATCTTGCAGCTGCCGTTGGGAATATCAATGAATATGCATAAGTAACAAGTTTTTTTTTTCGTATATAAACTCATAGCTATTTTGTAAAGTTGCTTTTTTGTCTGAAAGAACTAAAATTTTAATTCATGAAATTGTTCAATGAGCTATGAGTTAATTTAACAAACTAACTTTTCACACACTATAATTTGCGGTAATTTTTTCATTTTGTGATCGCCTGCAATTTGCCAATATTTTTATAATTCATTTCAAAGTTGGCATGCTAGAAAACTAAAGGGTTTCAATTTTGCACAAGTCGTTGCAGGTAATAAACGAAAAGATACGCGTTGTATTAGAACTCTATAGACTCGTTTGCATTGTCCATGCAATATTTATTAAACGTTAACGTTGAGCGCCGCGTGCATAATAATTAATTAAAGCGGCCCTTTGAATATCGCGAATACTCGAGCGAGCCGAGTAATTAGATCTGTGACGGGATGGCGAAATAAGCGTGAATGCAGGATTGCCAACAGTTTGCTAGCTGAAGAAAGGAATTGGAATGAAGTTATAACAGCGCGGCGCCTCTGCTTCGGCAGGACGATACGATAGGCTACATGCAACTACAAATTAGGAGGAGTCAATAGAAGTAATTAAACAGGTCGTGTGCCGTTCTAGCTGTGCTTTTCCAAACACTGAATGTTTCAAAAACATTTAGAAAAAAATCAAATATAAATTTGCTCATACAATTGTTTATGTTAAATCATTAATTTTATGTTAGAAATTAATAAAAATTTGAAAATTTCACATTTTTTCGGTGGCATCTAATGAAACAATTCAATATTGTAACAAGGAATGAGAGAAGGAAATAGAAGCGACATGTGTACAAAATTGAATCGTGGAAATTGCATGAAGGAACGTTTAGAACACGTACCGACCGTGTTGTGAAGACGCTATGACAACTTAATTAATTCATTAGCAATTTATTGAATTATCTATAAATATGCAAACGCGCAGACGTAGCGTTTCTCCATAATTTTGATACGAATTGATGGCTGATGGCTAAATCAATTAGTTATTAATTATTTGCAAATCGTAACGTTCGTCTATTTTATTTTTCTATTTTGAGTGAAAAATTCCGATAAATTTACTGCAATGTTATGATCAAAAGTATTTAAGTTAATATTTATTTACTTTGTTGTAGGAAGCAACATTAGTGAGTCCCTAGAGAATGTAATAATTAATATTTGTGAATGTATTTAAGTTGATTATTCGTGTTTATTGCCATCATTTATGTTACCTCTTGATTGCTGCTTCTTGGAGTCGAGTCCTTCGACTAAGCCTTTTATTATCTCTACAAGTCAAAGCGTAATGGTAGTAGCTTAATGTAATTGATGAGAAAATATTGCATATTGTCACGCATATCTACTTTTGAATAATATTTATCTTCGAAATATATTTGCTTTCTAGATAAAATTTGGTAAAATTACTATGTAGATGAACAAATGATGTCTATTAATATCTTTATGTGATTAAATGTCTATTGATATAGAAGATATTCTAATTGATTTTGACGTGTTTAATGTTCTTTAAATGACTATACAGATTAAAATTTTGCATGAAAAGTTGAGTAACTTTGAAAAGTTTCAGCTACGGGGTTTAAAGCCCGTAAATATCATACAAAAAATAATGTATTCCCTAGACCTTTGATAATTTTCGGGTAGTTTTCACAAATTTTTTAACTTTTTATGAGTGTTCATAATTACAAATTTAGTCTACTTTATCCACGTCTATTTTGCATCCCGGTGGTGCCATTATTTCGCAAGTTATACCCAAAGACGCGCTAAAAATATAAAGGTTTTTAATATTTTTGGAACATTTTCCGATAGCATTTATTTTTTGTGCTCCAATAGCGCAATTAATTATCATGTTCTACACAAAGACGCGTTAAAAATACAGTTTTGGGAACAAAATGGCAAAGATCTATAATTTTTTTCCAACAACTTTCAATAAATCTTTAAGATTTTTATTAATTCACTAATTTACTCTACTTTTCTTAGTAATTTTTGCTCCCCGATGGCACCATGATTTCGCGAGTTATGTGCAAAAACACGCTAAAAATGCAGTTTTTAAAGCGAGAGCACAAAAATCTATAATTTTAATCTATAAGTTTTTGACAGATCTTTTAACTTTTTATAAGCGTTCTTAATTCAAAATATACTCTATTTTGCCCTCGTATATTTTGCATGTCAATGGCACTACTATTTCGCAAGTTATATGCAAAGACGGTAAAAAAATATAGTTTTTGGAGTGAAAGCACAAAAATTGTTAATTTTCGTCGAGCATTTCCCGATGTATCCTCCTACTTTTTATGAGCGCTTTTAATTGTAACTTTCATCAATTTGTTCTCGTACTTACTGCTGTCCAATGTTGCCATTCTATCGCAAAGTATTTAGAAAAACGCGCAAAAACAACAATTTCTAGAACGAGAGTGCAAAAATCTTTAATTTTTTAACTTCAACAATTGCAATAAAAGTAACCACAAATCATACAAATTAAAATAGCATTAAATACATCAACGATTGCGTAGATACAACTACCATAATTCTATTTTTTATTTCTTGTTATTAACAAGCAAAATTATTGCATACCGCTGATAGATACGCTTTTAATTAATATAAAATACAAAAATTATCATGTAAAATGTATTGTAGGGAATATTAATCACATAAAAAAATCTCAATTTTAAAACAACATATGGCTACATTACATTATATTTCCAGTTCTTAGGGCTAATGACACACATCGTGATCACGATCCTGATCAGAAACGCATAAGAGCGTAACCGACAACCATCGCAATCAGATATCACCCACGAGAGGGGAAATGTTTTGTTTCGCCGGGATTCCGCCCATGCAGAGATATTTCGCTCTTTAAATGTGGTTTAGGTTTGAACAACGGCATATGTCTACCCCCAGAGATCAGTTTCGTCACAGTTGTGTAAATATTTCTAATTCGATGCAATTTGATTGGAAATTAGACAACTGTTGCATGATTAAATTACAATTATCTTTCAGCAATTTTATTTCTATAATTTATTAGACAATTTTATCAATTCCCGTTACGTTTACCACAATAAAAAAAATCTAGTGAGTACGTTTTGCAAATGCAGACATTTGTTCGCTATTTTGAACCCTCTAAAAAGTGCGTCGAAGCGTGGCGTGGCGCAAGTGGCTTGTCGCGTGCTTGCCGACGAGTGTAAACATATTCGCGTGCCGGTGATGCTTTTGGCTAACGACTGAATGCAAAAAATCCGAATGCTCTTCGTTTGCAAATCGAATAAGGGTAGCTGCACCCTCAGCAGCCGCACAATAAAATCTCACATCTAACATTTACCGGTTTGAATCTGGAGACCCAAACGATTGGAGTTATTTATTTTTAAATCCATGCTATTTAATATTATACCCAGATTTATTTAAATAATACTTCGATCTGTTATTAAATTTATCAGACTATTCCTATCGATGCCATTAACCTTTCTAACAGGTAATAATACCTGGGAAGTATATAGAAACGAGGGCAACATGTTTCCCTTCTCTGTGCTTCTAAGTTCTCCTCTTCCTGTGAATGATGTACTTCCTTACAGAGTAGAGTAAGAAAGAAGCGGAAATATCATATGCCTTACACATTAGCTCGGAAAGGATAACACATCTTAGCGGTATTTTGGTATCTTTGCCCTCTATACACTCTACTAAGTAGAGGTAGATACTTTTTTTTCTATTTTCTTTTTCGATATTGTTCAAAGCTCGGACCTAAAAGCATAGCACGCGTGCTATTAGAACGGTGCTTGCTTTCACCCCTCAGAATTAAATCGACAGACAGCTGGTAACGTCGTGCATCGCGGCGTGGCGCGGACTATGTACAGCTACAATAAATACTTATAGACGTGCATTAAAAGTCTGTACATAACAGCAAGGGATTGCACCTTTTCTGATTAAATATATGGGTGACTATCAAAAATTTCTAGTTCAATTACTATCTAGCAGCTACCTATATAAAGTTACATGTATTTTCTATATTAATGAAAAAATTGAGTCTATTTGGCTATTTGCCCTGATCCATACATCTTCTCATTCACCCTCATAACATTCCACAGTAAATTGAAACATTTTCTCCGCTTCCAGGCATTTAGATAGTTTCCACGTTATCGTGTAATAAAACGGAACATTGATCAAGAATCTTCAGTACTTCACATCATCACAGATCATTTATTTTATCATCTATTACAAATGTCTTAACTAATCTAAAATAAGTTAGAAGTCATTCATTTCTATAAATATATCATAAAACACTTTAGTAACACCTGAAAACTAGAGGTAATCAAGACAGATCATAAACCCTCATTGTATTGCTCATATAATGCTGGTGGGTCGTGAAGCACACTTTTAGTTTCTGCAAGTTTTACATTCAGCTGCAGCTGCCCGATTTCTATTGTAATCTCTATTCTTTCACTTCGACGCTGGTCCCCTTCTAGATGAAGGTGAAAGTACCCGTGCCTATGCACCCTTTGAAGCTGCATGCACCCGTCACGCGACCACTACTACCCCCAACCCTAAGCGTACCTTCGCTTCGCTTTGCTTTCCTTAGCAACTTACGCATCCCGCTATAACTACCTTCTGGACTAATAGAAATTCGCATCTGACGTACGCGTGCCTACCTGTGTATCATAAATCACCCTATTCTTCGATTCATCTACAGCTATACAAGTTCAGCCACATATCCACACTCGCTCCTTTAACATGTTCTTTGTATACTGAAACCTTACAGTCTTGAATTGTGGCAGCCGGCTTAGGTTTTTAGGTTTTAATATTGCACCCCTGCTTCTTCATAGGTGAAACCCCGCTGAGGTCGAGGCACGCTTCTTGATATTGTGAGTATTAAGGTAACAAAAGTGGGTACTTTATATTTTTCTCGCAAAATAAAATAAAATATTTGGCAGATTGTCACATGTTGTATCATATATCTAGAGGCAGTGTGTAATTCTTGGTTGAAATGACACGTGGCTGAATAGTTCTGGCTTCATGCTTGATGGACATGCGGACGCGTGCCGACATAAACAACTAGTGAAACTCTAACAAGGCATTTGGTTCTCTTTGCTCGGTAGTAATTAGGGGTTGCATGAAGGCATAAATTGCGTATATTACGCGCGCGGTGCACACGTGTCGGAATCTAAATTAATCGAAAAGCTGCCATGCGTTGCCAACGCGTGTAATTAAAACTTAAGAATGTTTCAGCTTTCGTCCGGTTTTAATATGCGAATAAAATTTACAATAGGTATGTACGATACAAACACGATATCTAAAATTTTAAATACAAACACCACTAAAAAATCGGTATTTGATTGTATCAGTTAAGAAGATAAATCCTGATTTAATTGTATAATCGTCTTAACAAGGGTGTCGGAATAATAGTACCTGTTACCTTAACTTCTTTTCTTATATAAGCATCTTGGTTTCACACCCAATTGGGGTTGGTTCATGAAGAAGTCAAAGACGTCAAAGATTTATTCATTCAAAACTTGTCACAACATTTCTTCAGGTAGCAACTTGAGATATCCGACCCCATATTATTTCTTTATAGGTACTAGCTTTACAAAGGTAAATCTTAGAGGGTGAGAATAAAAGGTAAGAAAAAGAAAATGAAAGCGAAAGCTAATCGTCCAGACAATAAAATTTTCCCTAGTTCTTCACTGTATAAAATAACATACCGGAATAAGTAAAGATTGGCATTCATTCATTTTTGATCAGATCGAGATTAGGAAATTGAGGTAGAGTATTTAATTCGTAAGCAAATCTCAAGTCCCTACAAATGTAAAATATTTATAAAATCTATTTCAGAATATTTTATATCAAAACGATGTGAATATTTCAAATATCGTGAAAAAATTAGTGCGTATTTAATGTTTAATATTGTACAAAATTTAGGTAAGCTAGATAATGATTTAATAAAACTTGCAACTACTTAAGTTTAGACAATTTAACGTCTTTAACTCAAAAAGAACTAATTTTTTACTTAGCCAAACAAAAAACTGCGTTTATCAAGATGCTTATCCAAAGTCGCACTGACTTCAGCAATTCTTGGATATCATAATAACCCAAATTACACTACCATCCCCTATTTGCACAAAAAGTATTAGAAATTCAGAAAAAATACATTTAACCACTATGTATATATACTACTTATTTTTTGGTTAATTAAGGCGTGTAATATTGACACATGACTAAACAAGTTTGAACATATAGTCTTCAACGGAAATTGACTAAATTAGAACACAAAATAAGAATATATAAAAAATGGTTGAGAGAAGGAAACAATTGAAATTGAAAATTGGCGGTTAAAAAGGGGAAAAACACAATAAATGCAACAAATATAATCACAAACAGTGCATATAAGGAAGCCCCGTTGTAGTTACGACATATAGTAGCATGTTATAAAATGTGAATCATTGTTGATATTAATGTATTTGAAGGGATGCGTACAAACACCTCGTGTGGGGTGTCGGGGGTGCCTAGACAGGCAACCATCTGTAACGGAATCCCTGAAACCAAACGATTTATCGCTCGTGTATTACCAGCACGGTAATGATCAAGCCGAGTGTCAGCTGTTCATCCGTTCGACCGTTACACTTCATTGTCTTCCAATAATGTTCATCATCAATGTTCACACTCTTCTAATGAATAGAGAAAAAAGCATAATGTACCTATGCAATAGACTTCCTTCAATAGATTTAAATTTTAGTATATATTTGTTTTTCTAGATAATTAGGAAAAAAGTAAAAAACAATAGAATTTCCGTTAAAACTCAACTCATCTCCCAATTCGCTCCCGAGCGCGCAAAAACCGTTATAGGCAGAGGCATCCCGGCGCCTCCGCCTCATCTCGAAAATCTCATCCATCGGTTGGTGAAGTTCCTCCGCTATGCGCCGCTTTCCACCTTGCCGCAGCAGATAGCTACACTCACGGCATTGGTCGTAACAACACCCCTGCGCAAGCAGCCACTCGCCAATCGCGCGTCCGCTCCCCTCTTCCCATTCCACTCCCTCGCATAGTATAAAACATGCCAGCATCGGCGTAAACAGCAAGAGTGTGCCACAAGTAGTCATCGAGCATTGAGATCGAACAGTGCGTCAGTAAGCACCCTACGGGTGCGATGTGTTCAGTGCAATAGAGTAATATCTAGTAACCGGAGGGCATGCCTCGTGTCTACCATCACCAACATGAGATGGAACATTTTGCCTCCGCAGGGGTATCCACCTTTCCGAGATATCCTCCGTTCGGACAATCCGACGTCCTTCAAAGACTCGGATTCGATCCGCAATTGTTATCAACAGCCGTTCTTCAACAACAACTACAGTATCTAAGGTATTCAGAACCGCTAGACTTTTCTTATCCATTGGACCTGTCCGTGAAGCAAACTACTCTAACACAAGAAGATGTTCCCATCACACCGCCATGTACCCCATCTCCAAATAAAAGACCACCGTCTCCGAAAACTACTCCGGAACAACCCACCAAAAAAATCAAGACATCACCAACCATTAAGAAAGTCAAAGCTACACGAAAACTCAACTTCGATGAGGACAACTCGAGTCCGGTTTCGGGTACAATCATCCGAGAACTTCGTCCAGATGAGACTCTAGTTGTGAGGAAAGGTGACATCGACCCAGCATTCAATGTTGTCGAAGTGACCGAAGAAGCTAAAGCTGAGCTAGCCAAAATCGAAAATCATATCGGCGACTATGTCTGTCGTCTTTGTAGAGAACTCTATGAAGATGCTTTTGGTCTGGCGCAACATAGATGTAGTAGGATTGTACATGTTGAATACAGATGTCCAGAATGCGACAAGGTATTTAATTGTCCTGCAAATCTTGCTTCGCACAGAAGATGGCATAAACCAAGATCTGGATCTACGAAGGAATCGAAGTCTCCAGTGATTGAAGAGGCTATGGAAGTTTCGGCTGGTGAGACGAGCGAGGTATTTCCTTGCACGGAATGCGGGAAGAAATTTCGAAGGATCGCGTATCTCAGGAAGCACCAGACTTTACATCAGGTTGACTGACAACGGTTGCAGCCTGTGAGGCCCATTCCGAGGATGGCACCGAGTTTTTGGAGACCACCTCCGTTACCGCCACCGATGAATTTGGATTTGGCTACAGGTATGAAGATCATGCGGTGTGCGTGGGATGCTGGGATGGTTATCTAAGTCTGAGATAGAAGTTAGGAGTAGCTTGTGTAGTATTAGGGGGCATTATCTAGTCACAAAATCATTTCTAGTCGGAATCAGTCATATTTTGGTTTATATTAGTCATGAACCAATCCAATCTAGTCTAATCTTACTTCTAGTCTTTTTTTAAAGTTTTCTTAGTCAGAAATAAAAGGTTTAATTTCTAGTCAGAGTTGAAGAGTCTAATTTTCTAGTTAGAAATGTAGAATCTAATTTTCTAGTCAGAAATGAAAAGTCAAATTTTCTAGTCATACTTGCAAATATTTTAATTTGGTAATTTTTCATACATGAAACATTCCATTCTAGTCGAGTATTGGCATGTATATCTAGTCAAAATGAGAGGAAGTTCTACTCGAGTTTTTCCGAAATTAATGCTAGTCATAACTAAGTCATTGAGTTAATGAACCAGGACCGTATTTAGTCCGTGTGTATAATTGAAAGTAAGAAATATCTAGTGCCATTAAATATATAAATATACGTACATAATTAATTAAATATTTATATAAAAGAATGTGATATTAGTTCGTATTTGATTTAATATATCATATCAATTAGATTAATTAAGAAAAGGGTAAATCAAAATTATGATATTTTGGCATTTAACGTAAAACAATTCTAAGGACATTATAGAAGATTAATTATAATTTTAAAGTACAATAACACGCCAATCGTCTATATAATATAATCTAATCTGGTCAATTACCAAACTAGTCAGTTACATTAATTTAATCAACTTTCTATACTAAGTATATCTAGAAAATACTTTTAATCATATCACGCACGTTCCTAATATAAATTTGCAAGTTATGCTCGCACTCAAAAAGTTTTCTATTTAGTTTATATTTTTATAAACAAATAATGATTACTTTTTATTCTTAGTATAATTAATAATAATTTGATTTAATTTAATTTAGTTAATTTAATTTCGAACAAAATTTAAGAAAAAATTGCAAACAAAATTAAACTTAATTTTAGTTAAATTGTCTATTAAGTATTTTTAAAATAAATTAATTATTAATTTAATTAGTGCGGGCGATTGGGAAAAAGTTTGCAATAAGCTTAAAGCAGCAACTTATCTGCACTCAAAATTTGTCTAGAACTAAATCGAAGCTAGTTTAATTTTAATTTAATTTAATAATTTTAGTTAGTTTATTAACAATTTGATATATTTAATCATAGTTTTAAGAAAATGCCCTAAAAATGCAGAAATTGTGGCCAATTGGGATTTAAAATATGCCAGTTTAATGCAAATTCAATGAACTTCATTAATATTTGCTATAGAAATTAAAAATTATTAAAATAATGTACATACAGAGTGTTTCTGTATTAAATGTGATATTCTTTGATATGTAGTAACTATAAAATTTTAAAGATAAGGCAAGTCAAAATAGCTATAAGTTTAAGTATATAACCTATACTTTAAAATTATATAAATAGATAGATTAAAAATTTAAATGACTAAGTAATATAATTATTGATATATAATTTTTTATATTATAATTTTCAAACGATTCTGAACTGTCTGACAGTCAGGCGAGTGTATATCTAGTCAAAATATGCATGTGCACACGGTATGAAAACCATTAGCCATCAAAACGCTGTCAAAACTACTTTTCTCATCTTAAAAAAAAAGAGGAGAATAATCTGTAGATATAAGCTATAAATGTAAAAAAATAACTCCCAATATGAAAAAAAAATAATTAAAAATTATAAATGAGAAAAGTATATAGCGTGTAAATGATCTCATTCTATGTACAGTAATATTTATGGTTGAAGAAATTGTTAAATATATACGACTTATAATAGTTTGTGTTTCATTATAAGTAAAATAAATAAGTTTAAAAATTGTAAACAGCTATTGTAAGAAAATGTAATAATATAGATAATAAGAGGACTAATTAATTGTAATTACCATTTAAAAACTATATCAATAGAAATAATAATCCGAGAAATCAGTACAATGTACATTACAAACTTTGTAATTTTTGTTAATTTGCATTGTGAATATAAAATTTGTAGATTAGAATCTGATTTACAAGCTCCAATATTTATTTGTATGCACTGAAAATAAAATAAAGACCTTAATGACTACTTGCTAGCCTAATTTGATTATTTCCTTTAACAATGTACTGGTATTTGTAATCTAAGTACAAACTTAGTATTTTACTGCGCCATCTGTTGTTCACTTGCTTAAACTAAAGTTAAACGTTCAAAAAGCTCACATAAAGGTACCAACTGTTAGTTTAGTTGCCTATTATGCAAAAGCGTTCTATTTTTAATACAAAAGTTATCATTACTTACACAATTTATTGCTATAAAGTTATTTTGATGTTAATTTAAACTTTTTAATGTCTTAATAATATTATTCATTCATATTTTAATCGCGGGATTGATGCCATCAAATGTTACTATGTGGGTGCAGGAAGCTCATCTCTGGTTATCAGTTTCATTGTCGCTTCCTGCAGCGTAACAATTAAATGTTACTTGTTTCCGGTATCAACTATCAATCTAACATTTACAAATATTTGTTTTTAATTTGTTTAATAATTAATTAATATTGTCAAGTAATATGAAAATTTTATGATATACTTTTGAAAGAAAGTGTAATCTTAAGAAAGGAAATATCAGTAAGCTGAGTATAAGAACTTGCCTACAGTAAAAAATAATGCAAAGTTGAAAACGGTTGAAGAAACCAGTTGGTTTAAGATGCCAAAAGTTTTAAAACTTTTTTTCACCAAGTTCCTAGAAAATCTTGTGCTGCCTATTTGTATTTGTATAGAATAATAAGCTCGAAAACCTCGAAATATTAGAATGTAACTGTTAATTTAAAATCTTGCAAATTATTCAGTTATTCTAACTATTGCAAAGAAATTTTAACAGCATTGGGTTATTTACAACCGTATAATTGGAAGTTTTTGAAATGGTAGAAGCATAAGAAGAACTAAGATTGTTTAACACATGTTCATAGAATCATAAACTTTATGTCGACTTCCAGCTAATTCCTCCAAAAATTCTAACATCTGTGCTACCGGTATAAACGTGAAACAGATTCCACTAACATCTAAATCTATCGTCTAAACTTAAGAAACAAGTTATCAACTTATTTTATTCAATGACATAACAATGTGATTGGCTATATTTAAATTATCCTTCCAGAAGTAATAAGATTAGCCTTAAAAAAATTAATGAATGATTATACGGCCTACAAGCACATAGATTGACCATCCAAGCTCCGAGCTTGAACAGTTTGATAGCTGAGAGACAAGTTTGCGTTAAGCCCTCTTAGCTAGCCAGAGGAAGCCTGGGAGCCCGCTCAGTCGGTTGCGGGTGCGCGCAGCGGTCGCTTCACTCGCGCTAAGAAGTATACTTAACATACATTTCGTAACGCACTGCCCAGTCGAGAGTAATCTTCAGGACGCTCTTCCCTCGAGGCAGAACAGTCGATCGCGGTCGGGGCTGCAATCAGGCGTGAGCCTTATGTGTTCATGACTTATCTTAAGTCTCTATTTTGATTATAATACGTGCGATTAAAACGATTTTAATTAAAAAAGGTTAATTTATAAAAGTTGATTTTGACAATAAGGATCTCGAGGATCGGGATCTAATTATTGAAATATGGAAAAGTCCTGGCGACTCATGTAAGTGATATTAATTTTACTAATAATTCTAATTAATTTTAAAGGAATGCATTTTTAATTTTGGTTATCTATGATAATTTTTGAAACGTTTGTAATTTTTTTTTATTTTTGCATTTTGTTTCATGCTCTCAAAATACTTATATGTATGTATATACACAATTAACTTAAGTCATTGTGTGCTTTTTGTGCGGGGTCTATAAACTATCGTAATGCGTTTCCGAAGATCGGCTTCGCTCTTGTTCCAAGAAACGCCGGCGATTTCGGGCATCTTTGAATTTTGCCCGGCCGCTAAGCTTGGTTTTGCTCCCGCACACGACGAGCTTCAAATTGAAGCTGAAACCGAACCAGGCTCTTCACATCAGATTTTTGCCTGAATTGCCCAAGGGTTTTAAGACAAAAAATGATAATCATCGGTTATTACCCTGTCATTATCTCAAACACTGAGCGCGGTCTTGTTTCATTTGTTTGAAAATAAAGAATGAAAAGTATCGATAGGAGGATAGGATCGAAAATCATGCAAATTTTTGAATTTGAACGTAAAACCAAAAACAAAAAAGTGATCATCGATCTGGTTATTTGAAAATATAAAATGATGATTTGATTGACGTGCGAATACGTACTTATATAAGATTTATGTAACTACTTCTAATTATGTATACGCTAACGACGTTTAATTTGTTTTCTGATAATTTTACTTCGCGTGCAACATTTTTGGGCATATTTGCGTGTAAACGACAAGTGCGAATGACAAACATTTATAATTCAATCATAACTTCATATATAAACAAGTTGAAGGAAATGAAGCGATAATTGTCATCACCTTGAGTCACTTTTTACTAAATCCAATTTAAATGTCGATTTTCAATATTAGTTTCTATTGCCAGGCGCCAGTGAATTTAACAACCCATTAGAATTAGTTGCCTTCATCAAACCTTTTGTATAAAATTTTATATTTCATTCAGATTGCGTTTAGAACCTCAATTCGTTTTTATGACTGAGAAGTCATTTTCTTTAAAGCTTCTTCATAAGCTATTGGTTTGCCTTCAACCTTGCTATTAAACGCGGAGTAGTACCTCCATGTGAAGTCAACGTCAAGTTCAAAGGACCATGAGAGGAGTTAAGTCACTTTTGAGTTTGAAGCTTAGCTCGAAACTTACGGCATGCACTCATTAGAGCGACGAAATTCCGAAGACCCTTTTTTCATCACTCGTATCGAAGGGTTCGAGTCTTTGTCCCTTCGATACGACCTCTGTCCGGCTAGTTTTTTTCAATGCGGTCTCATTCACTGAAAGTCGCTATCGCTACTAAACTCGATACAAGACTCTTGAATCGATCGTATCATGTCTTTGGTTCTCTCAAACAAAAATGAAAAGAAAA
>JARJDU010046531.1:0-11328 GCA_030264695.1 Lissagria laeviuscula
TAAAATTTATTATTTATCTGTATTCCACTTGCGGAAAGCTTTAGGGAGAGAGGTACCTTGAGCTTTCCCATGTAAAACTAGGTTACTTTTTCCCTTTTTCCCAGCTGACTCAATCGAACAAATTTTTTTATTGTAAGTGTTCTTATTATGTTATCTTTAATTTGTTTCATTTTTATTAAAAAACATTTTTATCAATATTTTTCGTTTAAAAAAAATTAAGTTTTTCAGATGTTCAATCCTTCATAGCTTTGTTATTAGCGAAAATTTTGATTTTTGATGGATTTTTTAGGATAGCGATTTAATGTCGAGCGGCCACCTCGTCTAGTACGCATCTTCCGTCTCCTTCCCATCTATCCATTAAATTTTTTTTACCACTTCCAATGCTCAGAAAAATGCGCAAAATGTCTTAAAATCTTAGTAAAATATTGTAGTTTTAATAAAAAATAAAATTAGAAAATAGTATATTTTATTTAATTTTTAAGGTACCTCACCCTTGAGTGAAAGCAATTTCTTTCTTTATTGAATAAAATTTCAATAAATATTTTTCTAGTGTATTGTTGTAGTTGCATTACAAGTGATTTGGGCAAAAATATATATTTTTACATGTTTATATAAACTTTAAATAAATTAATCTAAAATAATTGCAGTTATATAAATACCTATAAATGTTCATCGTTCTTATGAATTTTAAGCAAATGATTTTTTAAGCTTTGATTTTGTGTAAATGAACGGTAACAATATTTACAAGAGTACGGTTTTTCTCCAGTATGAATTCTCATGTGAGAGACCCATGCACTTTTCCCAGAAAATGATTTATTACAGACATTACATTTATGCTTCTTAAGGCCATTATGTATATCCATATGCAATTGAAACCCATTTTTATGATGCAATACTTTACCGCATATATCACAAATGTATTCTTTCTTAGGCATTGCTTGTCTCTTTAATTTCTTTGCCTGTGCTTTCCCATTATGTTTGTCCATATGATAATTATATTTATAATTATTGTCGCACTTAACACCGCACAATTCACAAATAATACTTGACTCCGTATGAACCATATTTACATGTTTCATTAAATAATGATTTGAGTTAAACTTTTTTCCACAACTTGTGCATTCCAACCTGTTTTCTCTATGTGTTAACATATGTACCTTTAAGGCCCGTTTGCTACTGTAAATTCGTTGGCAAACTTCACATTTGCTATTCCAAGTTCCAAGCTGTTGTGAATGGCTTTGCTTATGAGCTTTATATCTAGCTTGTGATGAATATGACTTATTACAAAGGTTACACTCATAATATTTTTGTAAAACATGATGATTGTACATATGCTGTTCTAGTGCCAACTTTGTTGAAGCCATAAAAGAGCATGTAGAACATTGAAATTGACTCGACATCGTAGGAAATAAGATACGATACTCCTCCACTTCATCTTTGATATATGTTTCACTAAAAAGATTAATATTATTAAAATTATATCAAAGGACAATTATTGCTATAACAAAATGTGGTATAAATAAATAAGCTCTTTGATTTCTTTGCATTGATGTAAAAATAGAAGAAGAGTAAGTCATATTAGCGAAAACCTATGTACAATTCTATAGTTGTAAATAGATAACATTCAATCATAAGGGTAGCAAATTAATAATTTTATATCGTAAAAACAACGTTTAATATCATTGATTGAAATAACATCTGTATTTACACTTTATTACAAAAAGAGCTTGTTATAAGACTGGTAAAATTTAATATAAAATAAAATCAAATTTTATTCTACATACTTTCAACTACTACTTCTTCTTGGCAATCCGCATAAAAAATCATAGTATTTTCTTCTTCACTTACCACTATTGACGAAGACAATTTATTTACAAACGACTCATTCGATTGGCAAGTTAAATGAGTAGCTACATGTAAATTCAATTCTTTTATATCGCTAAATACACTCTCACAAAAATTACATGTATATACCTCTTCCGTAATTACCTGCATTGAATCAAAGTCTTCACCGTCAATAGTATGAGATTCAAAATGCTCACGCATAGTTTTTTTACATGAAAAATGTGAATCACAAATATAACAAACAAAAGTTGGTTTGCCTTTTACTGTTGTATGTATTATTTTTGGTGTTGGAATTTTCGGAGAAGAATTTTCAATATGAATTTTATTTACATGGCTTCGCAGGAAATTCAAATCAATAAATTTTTCCTCGCATAATTGACAAGGAAAAGGTTTTTCAACATCATTGTGCGTATGCAAATGAACCATAAGTTGATATTCAGTGCCAAATTTCTCATCACATTTTTCGCATGACCATTTAACAACTTCGTGCGCACGTCGCATATGGGTTGCTAAAACATCTTTACGCAAGAAGTCTCGGCCACACCATTCGCATATATACGATCTTTCTCCAGTGTGCATCTTCATGTGACTGTTATGAGCGCCTTTTTGAATTGATTTCTTTCCACAAATGTGACATATATAACGTTCACCTGTGTGTATTCGTTTATGTCCATTTAAAGCACTCTTTGTACTGTAATACTTGTGACAAACATCACATTCATATGTTCTGGGATCTTTTTTATTATGCATAGCCATATGATCCTTGTAATATCGTTTGCTTTTCAATACAGAACCGCAAATCTCACAAGGATATCTAATGCCTTCATGTTCCGCCTCTCTGTGATGAGCATATGAAATGTCTGAATAGAATTCTTTACCACAAACTTCGCATTTATGTTGATATTCACCTGTGTGCCTTCTCACGTGAACTTCTAAAACTTTGCGTGATGAAATTTTTCTAGAACAATATCTACAATCGTATTTTTTATCAACTTCATGCGTTTTTACATGTTTAACATACTCATACATTATATTAAACTTTTCGTCACATATTGGACATTTTAAATCATCCCGTTCTTCATGCGCACGTTTAATATGTCTCTTTAGCTTTTCTTTGGTATAGAAACGCTTTTTGCATCGACAACAAGGCAAACCAGCTTTTGAGGGAGGTCTCGGTCGCATTTCAAAACCGCCATTTAGCTCGTCTTCATTTGTAATTGAGTCTACTTTAAGCAATTTGATTGTTTTCTTCTCAATACATTCGAACATATTCTTTTTAAATATAATTGGTAATGACTTCAGTACCAAAGGTATTGACCGACCGTCTTTTGTTTGTATGGTAACTTTTTCTTGTACATTAGGAGCAAAAGTGACATATTTCTTAGGAACGCGCTTAGGGCCACTACTAGTATCAATTGTAACGGTTTCTTCTTCATGTGATCCAAATGTAGCCCTAAAAACAAATTTATTAGTTAACTAGCAACCTTTACAACAAAATCTTTTAATGGCTATACACAGCAAGTGATAAATTACAAAATCAATTTATTTAATAAGTAAATTATATTTACATTAGTAGATTTACATTCTAATCACTATCTACTCCAATAACATTAGATGTTTGACTATGATCTTCGGAGTAACTATGATCACCTTTACAAAATTTTTGATGAACAGCTAAATCCATTTTATATGATTTACATTTGCCACAAAAATGTACATTTTTTTTGTGATCAGTAAATTGATTTTCATCAGCAAAAAATTGCTTACATGGCGTACATACATGGAATATGTTATGTTTAGACTGATAGTGTTCATTCAATTCTTTGGACGTGCATTCAAAATCATTACATTTCTGACATATATACATTGTAGTGTGTTTTGCAATTGAAGTATAAAATTTCTGACATTTACCACACAAATGAACGTTCTTATTATGCTCTTTAAGTAAATCAGAAGTTGTAAATCGTACATCGCAAGACACACATTGATTATGAAAATTGTGTTGAATTCTATAATGCACATCAAGAGATTTTAATTTGCATCCAGTATAATCGCACAATTTACATTTTAATTTTGTTTGATGCTGCTGCAATTTTGAAAATCGTTTAAAACCTACTCCGCAAATTTTACATGTATATGGACTAATCCCAATGTCCTCTTCGGCTTTGTCAATCAACTTTTGAAGCTTCATTTTGATTTTTGGAGAGTTAACAATAGCCTCAGGATTTGCCTGAAGTTTTTCATTTACTTTCCGGATATATTCTGGAACTTTATCTGGGGTTATTTTTTTTAATGCTGAATTTTGGAAATCGCTGGGGATAGTCACATCACCAGTAACAGATTTATCTAAAGATGTGATTTTAGTAGCATTAGTATTTTTCTCAAGTGTAGATTTAGATTTTTCATTTACTTTCCTAATATGTACTGGGACATTCTCGGGTGCAACTTTAATCAAATGAGAATTTTTGGATGTACTTGGTTCACCCAAATTTGTATCAATAGGTTTAGGTTTTTCCAGAAGTTGACTAAGAGGTTTGAGAAAAATTTTTGGCTTATGATCATTGGCTGCAACATCAGACAATGTTTGTTCAATGGTTAATTCTGTATTATGTTGAGCCTTTGGATCAGATTCCTCCACTACATTAACGTCTAACTTATTAATATCATCATCTATTACAAGATTCCGTTGAATAATTGAAAGATTTAAATCAAGTGCAGATCCTTTTTGGTAAATTGGTTTATTTTCTCTTGGCAGGGAAGGAATAATTTTTTTAACAATAATTTTGCCGCCTACATATTGTTTAAGAGGAGGTTTAACATTCCCAAATTGAGATAAGCCCTTTTCCAACTCTTTAACAGAATCTGCTACTGAACCACAAATAGTTTTTAATGTACTAGTCGGAATACAAGGGTTTTTCTCTTGAGGTACGGCCAATGCCAATGGAAGTTTTGGCTTAATAATATTACTGAATGGTGCTGATGGTATATTCGATGTGGAAGTGGGTTGAATAAAAGTATTGCCTATATGTGAATACATATTACTAACGGTTGGTACAACATCATTACTAACTCCAAGCGGTAAATTATTAGCAGGTGTTGATGGTAAATTGGTTCCTGGCTGAACAATGTTTCCTATTGGTGGAACAACTTTGCTAAGTGCAGGTTGTATATTAGGTAAAGTTGGATTCATAACATTGTTAACAGCTTGTTGCATAAGCGGTTGATCTTTAAGCATTACAGGCTCACGTAAAGCTCCTTTCTTAACAGCTAATTTCATTTGCCCATCCTGATTAACCATCATAGCCGGTATTAAATATGCCTGATTAGTAGTTTTATCGACGACTAATAATTTATGGCCCTTATTATTAAGAGACGCCGAATTATTATCTACCACTACACCAATAGTTGTATTATTTGCTTCAATATATTTTGACCTAGCAGGAGTCATATGTGAAGTACTTGGTCGACATTCTGCACTCTGTATTGGTACGGTTCCTAATGAAGAAGCTGGTGGTTGAGAAACAACGTAACTCTCATTATTATGACTGCTATTTCCAATCTCATTGGCTTGAGATTGTGTCTTGGTTATTTTCATTTTTAAACTGGGAAATTTTTGAGTATGGTTTAATAACGTTGGTTGCGAAAGTGTTGGTTTGCCAACATGTGTATTATCAACATGAGATATATATTCTTCTTCACTAGAAAATTCTAAGGAACATAAATCGCAATTGAAACTCTCGGTTCTATTATGAAGCTGTTTATGCCGTTGAAGATCGTCTTCGTCTAAAGTAGTAATTCCGCAAATATTACAAATTATCGAAATTGGTATATTATGTCGAGAACATTTATGAGAAATAAGTGCAGCAACATCATGAAAATCTTGACTACATAGTCCGCACGTAGGTTTATGTTTTTCGAAGTTATGCTCCATTAAATTGTCAAAATTTAAAAATGAAAGACAACAAATTTTACATCTCCATTTACCATTTACATGATAATGTTTCTGTTTCAAATGTTTATTAAAATTGACTTTAGAATAAAATGCCTCTGGGCACAAAGTGCAAGCAAAAACATTATGAACCACTTTCAAATGATCTATCAACAATGTTTTTTTCCGGAACACTTTTAAACACTTGGTACATCGGAATCGTTTTGTAGAAACTTTTTCGACTAGATTATCTGTGTTATTTTCAACAACTCCAGGGTTGGAATTTTCTCCTTTGTGTATTTCGGGAACTTTTGGCTCCACTTCCTCTTTTTCGTTAGTTGTAACAAGATCGGTAGCTTCATTTGCAGAGTCTTCATCGATTACAATATCATCAGGCACATATGTTTCGTCACTTGATGCGTTACTGGATGATGTTGTATAACTATCATGAATTTCTTCTCTGTGCAAAATTAATCTATAATGGTCGCGGAATTTAGCATTACAATCATCGCATTTATATTTCAAACGAGGTCCTTTGAGAATATTAGTTTGATCAATATCACAATAAGCTTGGGTTTTCACATAGCGATATTGTTTTTTGTCAAATTCCGATTGATTTCCAACAAAAACAATACAATCTTTAAGCCCATATTTTTGTTTATAATACGCATTTTGATCCCGAAAGTGTGATCTGAAAAAAATACGTTGTTAGTTAACATTAACTTCTAATTTCACGAAGTACATTCATAGAAAAAAAATTACTAGGGAATGATTTGAACTAACTATATATACAAATGACAAATATCACATTTTGAAAGAACATTGTTATTACCCCTATATATTACAATTTATTAACCAGAAAATAAACAAAATTGTTTTCATTTAAAGAAATCTTCATTTAAATTACATTACCGTTAATAGTTCTAAATAAATATATTAAAAATACAATAAATAAAAAGTGTTGTGTGCATATATAGTACAAAATGCGCTGTGCGGCCAAAAAAAATTCAATACACTTGAGACTTGAATCATATAATGCAAAGGATATTGAGAATATGAAATTTTGAACAATATATAAGAAACTAAAAATGCTTCATATAATGTAAATAATAACAAAACTTATAAATAAAATTATTAATATATTTTTTACCTGTGAATATATAACCAAATTATTAAAGTTTTAAATTCACAAACAAAATTTCTAAGCAAAAATAATTCGTAATAAATTTGCTGTAAGTACAAACAATTGATAATTTCTAAACAAATTTATAATTATTTTATTGCCAACATATAAATACAAAAGGTATGAACATTTTAATATTTTTATTATCTAGGAACGTGGACTTCAGGCATACTTTATATTACACAAAACTAGGTATCTTAAATTACATAATATAGTATATGTACAAATGTATTAAAGTAAATTATAATTAAAAGATAAACTCATTGATTTCGACAATGCGCAGAGATCACTTTGGTTGTTAGTTGAGGGATTTAATTAAACTTGAATAATTTCTGTAGCTATTTGTAAACCATGAGTAGCAATATGCTTCTTAAAATAATAATCGTCTGCAAATGAGCGGCCACATTCAGTGCACTTATGTCTAATGCCCATATGCCGATTCTTATAATGATTTCTATATTCGCGAACAGTATAAAATCCTTTATTGCACTCTTCGCATCGATGTCGAAATTGATCCAAATGTCGCAGCATGTGCTCTTTAACATTTTTTTCATACATGAATGTCCTGAAGCAAAAATTACATATTGCTCTCTCAGTATGAGCTTCTATATAATGATTGTAAAAGTCAGTGTTTTTTGCAAATGTCATTGGGCAAACATCGCAACTATTTATATAACATTTTCCTTTTTCTATATGCCGGAAAAACACATATTTATTAATAAAAAGTTGTTCACACCGCAAACATTTATAATGTATGATGTCAACATCATTGTTAGGATCAATGACTTCATAGCTTGTAGCTGAAAAATCTGGTACAGTTGATGGAAATGTATGGCGGCGTCTCGGTAGCGAACTAATTTTCGGCTTCTCTGCATTGGCTGGTTCAATTTTCGTTGTATGATCTGTTATCTGAACATAAGTGGCCTCTGAATACTGTTCTTTTTTAATGCGTTTTTTGGCTTCTAACTGACCCCGAAAACAAGCAGGAATAATATAACCGTGATCAACTTGTACAACAGAATAATCAGCTTTATTACTCGTTGTGGCAATTTGTTGTGTTTTCCTAGCCATATTATGGTGATCAGCGGTTTCTATTACTACTTCATTAATGCATTGATTATCATCGTCTAAAATGTATAACAGCTCTTGGGTTGTATTTATTGTTGAATCTCCAGGTATATTTATAACAGCTTCTACCTGTTCCTCCTCGTCATATATCACCTCATTAGAATGCTCAGTTATTTCATCGTATACTTCCGAATTTTCATCTTCTTCTGTTACTATGTACTCAGTTTCAAATTTATCCGGTTCAGATTCGTCTTCCGCAACGTAATATTCATGGTCTGCTTCTAATTTATGACTTTCATAATGTTGGTACAGTTGTGTAGTATTTTTAAAAGAATTTCCGCAGCGACAACAAGAAAATCTAGAACCGAATTGAGACATGTGATGCTCAAGATAAGACTCGCGATTGGGAAAAATTATGGCACACACTTCACATTGGAAATTATGATCCGCAACTGTCTCAATCAATATTTCTTCTGTCTCGCCATCATCTGTATTGTATACTTCCTCTTCGTATCTGAAAATTTAAAGGTCTTAAAAATGAGCTAGCTACGTTTTCTTTCAATATTTGGAAGTAGTAAATGCAATCAACAACGCGACATTATTTGAAATTTTTATTCTCAATTTAGTTACAAAAAAAAGTATAAGCTAATCACTGATGTACTTTATTAAGGTCTAAACTCCTCGTACCTGAAATGCACTCATAAAAGGTTGATATTCGTATATTGGAGCCTATTTGAGCATTTATTCAATGCAACTGAATTAAAAATATGCCCAGGATAATTTAAGAGGACGTTAAAAATGTAAGCATAACTTGTAATTTACTTACCGTATTTGCATCAAATCGGCCAGGTTTGAAAAAGGTGGTTTTAAGTTTGCCGCGATCTAATCTAAATATCGATTCAAGAATTTTTATTTTGGAAATAAAAACAAATCTAATTTATTATTAATGACTTAACAATCATCTACATATTTGGTTAAAATTCTTCATTCAAATAAGCATTGCCTCAAATTTTTCTAATTATAGATGTCGGCTCATTATAGATAAGGTAAATCTTAACGAAATGTATTTACTAATTATATTTACAGTCCTGTATTAGCGCGGATTAATTAATAAGGAAATAAGTATATAAATGAATAATATATATTATTGCAGATATACAAGGTTGACAACCTTAAATAATTTGACAAACTTCCGAGTTTAACTATAGATTCCTTACTTGATGTAATGGAGCTATAAATACTGAAATAACACATTGACCTGTAATTATTTATTGCTTTTGAATAACAATGATCAACAATTAATAATTTACATCTAAGGCCTATTCCAGTAAGTATTAAGTTATTATACATAAATATCAAAAAAAAATACAAAATACTATTGAGATGACAAAGGGAAAATTAACATTAAATGAACATTTATTGTTTAATCTTTTTTCAATTCATCGATTTCAGTATAAAAAGTTTGTACAAAATATGAAGGAAACAAAACAAGCTATTCATATAAGTTATTGGTTATCCATATTCTCTCCCATTGAATTTTTATTTCTTCAGATTTGACATATCTATAAAAGTAGTGCTGAAAGAAGAGTACCAATGGCCAATTGGCATCTCCGTGTAGCATTATCATGACATTTTATTTTAGTTAAATATGCAAATGCAAAATAGGAAAGGAATGGGAGTTATTCGAAGTCAAATTTTACTTATTTCAAATTACTAATAATACCATACTACCACAACGAACTACTTTTAACTAAACACTACCAAAGCCACATATACACACAATTTTAAGAACTTTGATGAACAATAAAACATTGTTATACACTTATAACAATAAAAACATCAATAGATGCTTTTATTCATAATTTAGTAAATTTTCCATTGAATTTAAAGAAAAATTCAATAATTGTTATTGCACTATAAATACAAAATTTGTATTTAAAAAAAAATCACTTATTTTCACTACACCAACGTGAATATATTGAAATATGAACAAATATATTCACAATATTATAAAACACTTTTCAATCTGTTGAATTTGTAAAAATGTACAAAATCAAATATAATCATTACATATGCAAATGTGCATAGGATGCAATGTAATTATGAACAAATAAAAATTGTGTAGAAATCGTACAATTTAAACATTGGGTCACAAAAGAAGTCTTTTATGAAAATACATTTAATTTAAAAGATATTTGTAACAAAAATGGCTGGATGTGCGAATTAGACCTTATTAAAGAGACCATTACTTAAAATAAACTTTAATAAAACAATTCTTCAAGTTGACTTTATAAAAGAATTACCACCTACCTTCCGCTAAAAATATAAAAAACAAAGTACGAACAATTAAATATTACGAACCTAACCCCCGATAATCACATTTAACAATGTTAAATGCCATTAATAATCACCAGAGAGTCAACTTGAAGTAATAACTCACATCCAACCAAGATAATAAACTAACTTACTAGTTTACAAATAGTAATGACTACTCACGTTGCAGAAGCTGATTTATTTCCACTAACTCCCGAAGGTCCAGGTTGATCAGTATCTTCTTCTTCTTCAGCAGTTATAAAATCTGGATCAGCCATATCATCACCATCATCTCCGTCGTCACCATCATCTTCATCCTCTTCATCTTCCTCTTCTTCACTTTCATCTTCAGTCTGCAAATTAATTAAATCATCATATTATGAAACTACAGGTACTTTAAGCAAAAATAGAACCTTAGCAATGCCCGATTCGGTATTATCACCGTAGTCTTCTTCAGAGTCGTCAACTTCCTGTACGGATTTAGTATTTCTAGTAACCCGCCGAGGTCGTTTCGATGGCGTTTCATCGGCGGAATCTGAGGTGGCCTTCTGTTTTGTACTTTTAATTGGATCCTGCACAAAATTGATTAATAATTTAACAATATTTATTTTGTAATTAAATTAGAATCAGAAATTCTGAATAAAAGATTTATTTTAATTACCTGTTGTGGTTCTTCATATTCCTCAGGTTTATAGGCTAATTGTTGTTGTTGCATTAAATAATTTTGTGTATCTGATGAAATATTATCAAGTTCCGTAACAGGCTCTTGTTTAAGAATCACATTGGGTTGAGTAGCTAATCCAATTGGTTCTAATGACTTGTGCTTTGGATCCACGCCAGCTGCAGTTAGCCAATCAATAAGCTGTTTCTCCGAATTTGAAGATGTGTTCCAAAACTGGTATAGCAAATCCAATTTGTATGAGCATCCATCACATATGCTTTTCGGCAAATTATCTTCTCGAGACACCTGAACCAATAAAGAAAATATTAG
>JARJDU010046534.1:0-18916 GCA_030264695.1 Lissagria laeviuscula
AAAAAACGCATCACCTGATTCAATGTCGAAGACTGCTCTTTGACCATTATATTACTAACAAAATGGTAGTTGTTGGGCCCCCTCGTGCACCTTAGGGATCTTCATGAATCAGATCTGGAGAGGGACGTGGAGGGTAAGTGAAAAGTTCTCAAGGGTGGTGGTTTAAAATGGCACCTCTTCCTAAAGCACAAAGGAAATTGTACAAACAAGCCAATTGTAATTATCAAAAAACGCATCACCTGATTCAATGTCGAAGACTGCTTCTTGACCATCAAATTACCAACAAAATGGTAGTTGTTGTGCCCCCTCGTGCACCTTAGGAATCTTCATGAATCTCCTCCAAGCAAGAATCTGGCCTATCATTATAACTTAGGCAAGGATGATGCAACAGAATGGCTCCTCTGTGCCTCTTCATGCACTTTAGGGAATTTTATGAATCTATTTTAGGGAAGAAACTGGCCCATCTTTAAATCTTGGGCAAGGATGATGCAATAGTATGGCCCCTTTTACTGAAACACAAAGGAAATTGTACAAACCAGCAAATTGTAATTAAGAAAAAACGCATCACCTGATTCAATGTCAAAGACTGCTACTTGACCATCAAATTGCCAAGGAAATGGTAGTAGTTGTGCCCCTTCATGCACCTGTGGGATCTTCATGAATCTCCTCCAGGCAAGAATCTTGCTCATCTTTAAAACTTGGGCAAGGATGATGCAATAGAATGGCCCCTCTTACTGAAACACAAATGAAATTGTACATACAAGCAAATTGTAATTAACAAGAAACGCATCACCTGAATCAATATTGAAGAAAAATCTCTTAATTGCAATAAAATCGCTCACCAAAGTCAATATTAATCATCGAATTTCAGTTAAGTGAAGCCCTTCTATTTTGAGATAGTTTTCCAATTAGACCACTTTATCAATGTCGGCCCTCTGGTTCCTCACTGAAATAGTGGCAGTACTCTGCAATCCAAATAGAATAAACACACTATGGATGGAAAATATGCAAAACAATGTGAATGTTTTCGCCGTTGGAACTACACAATAACAATGTATCTTGAAAATAACACGCTCAGAAAGTAAGTAGAATGGAAGAAACGAAAGAAGTAAACAACTCGACCCAAAGATAAGAGCGCGTACCTGCGCTGCAATGACCTAAAGCATGATGCAATATTGCGCAATACTTACGCTGGTTATCTTCGACCTGCATTTCATGGACGTTGCTTTCATATCGAAGCAATTTCAAGAATTTATTTTAAAGAATATGCTGGAACGTATCGAGCAACATTAGCGCCAGAGATACGATACCTTTTTGGCGCCCCTTTCGTCAATCATTGGCGTGAACAAGGCTCCCCATGGTGGTACTTGGTCGACCGCATGCTCTCGATATAAGATTAATGAAATAATTTCCTACCTTACATATTTCGTCCCGAATAATTTTGGAACGTTGTTTAAGAAGCACTACCAATCATTTAGCATCATATTCACCTCATTGTAAGTTAGGATGCTCGAAATATTCGTCGAATTATATATAACTGATTCGAAACATGGACACGAGAGAAACGTGAACACGTCCATCACGCACGAAGGTCAAATAGGAAAGAACGACTTGAGCAAGGCAAGTTGAAAATTTTGCGACTTGGTTTAGACAAGCGGTAACAGGTGGCGCTAGGCGATAAACTTAATTTTGCATTAAATCAACTTTTATGATTATAATTAATAAAAGTATTAACCAATAGGAAATTATAGTATAAATTAAGTAATTTATTACAGTGAAACGTGTATTTAACTCTTAATTATAATACAAGTTATCACATTGTTTGTTAAAGTCTATCATAAAGGAAAGGTATTGTTTATGAGGTTTCTAATAAACCGTTTAAGTACATATACATGTATTTAATGTATATTTATTAAGTTATAATGTTCTATAGTAAAAGTTATTTTATATAATTGTACATAATATCAAAAAGTTTGTACCATATATCTATGAGTTATAAACTAATTCCATGTGCAATAAAATTACTAAATACAGAAATTATGTATTAAACAAAGTTTATCATCTTATCCCAAATCTGGATATTATAACTCTTGAAGACAAAACAATAATAAAACATTATAATCATACAATTATGAAATATACACATTGCATTGTTGAAATTACTTGTTCTCATCAATAATATTTTGATATTAATATTAATATTATGATAGAAAAACATATTCCATCCTACACAGCAAAAAAATCCCTGATTGGTAATAAATGATAATATGTTTTTATCTTCTTGCAGAAATATTGAAATAATAAAATGTTGATGCAACAGTAAAACATAGATTTAGCAAAACTACTAAACTAATTAATATCCTTACAAACGTGCAATTCTAACTACTACAATCAATCAGCACAGATCAACTATATTTTTAATTTATCCCATTGAGTATCTACATGATTGCTATTAAACATTTTGTCAAAAGTTTTTTTTTTGTTAGATTGAGAAACAGAGAAAAATCATTAGTAAAGTGATTTCAAGCCAGAGTGTTTTAAACTTCTTGATAAAAAGATTTACGAAAATTATGCCATCATATGTTTTTGTAGTATTTGTTTAATTTTAATGTTTAATTTCAAAAAATAAAACAATCTGAAATGTTTCTTCGATTTTGAGCAACTTGAATGAAAAAAAAACCTGTAAAATATAGAATTTAACAGAACTAACAAACTAAACTAATTAGGCATGACTTTAACAAGTAAAATCTGACATTTATAATAGACCTATTAGATTATCTCAATGTGCATCAATTCGCTATGCCATTCAGCATTATTGCAAAAGTTGCTTTGTTAGATTATGTATACTTTTCTTTTCTTCTATCCTCTACAGTACCAGCAATTTTGGCTATATCAAAATAATATATATATATATATATATATATATATATATAACATTTCAAGTAAATAGGCACCAATAACTAAACGCAAATTATTTGATCATAATTGGAAAACTTTTCACAATGTGTCCAATTGTACATATCAACAAAATGATTATTCTCAGTGTACTACGTATAAACTCTCTTTACATAAATCTAATGCTCTAATGCTTAGTTTAAACGTTTTTACATGTAGAAATTCTTTTGCAAATTTCTGCATAGTCCTATTCAGATTCTCCTAGAAGTATTTCTTTGCTCCCATAAGAATAACTTGGCCACTGGAAGTAGTGCAATATGCAAACGTACGCATACAAAAATATGTATAATATACCCAAAATGATTAGGCCCCCTATGTGTTTCTAAACCACTGTACCACTGAATACGTTCTTGGTCCCTTGACGTTAATTGCCAAGTAAATTGTTCCAGGTTGAATTTGGCAGTTCATGAACTTTTTTATAACTGTGAAATTTGAAGTAAGAACAAAGAAAAGGAAGCTCTTCTTCTCCTTTTAAGCAGTACTGCCTGTTTGCTTCTAGCAAATGGTGTTAGATAGTAGAACAACTTCCTATATATATATATCTTTTGTCCTTTTAACCACTGTTTGTGGTGTAGAGCGTCTTCTTTCTTGATCCTCTTTCTCTTACTGTCCTGTAACGTACTTCTTCCATTTGGCTCTATTCTGTGCTTTTCGTTCTGCTTCTTCTACTGTGTTTCTTCTTTCCTCTATGATTTCTTGCACCTCTGCCTCTCATGTTTTCCTTGGTCTTCCTCTATTCTTTTTAATTGGAGGACAACTTCCTTATAATTATTTTGAAATTATCGACAATTATAACTGTACAGGTGGTTACTTATATATGCTACCTATAAATGCTAAGTAAGTACTCCATTCTGTATGTCTTTTGTGTTTTGGCCACCATCTTCAGCAGAGAGTAACACTCCAAAAACGGCCAGGTTGTTGTTATAAGCCAATTTGACTTGATATGCAGTCCAAGTTTTGCAATCATATTTAAATCCAATATAACAAAGAAACGTTCCGAAAGTTATAGAATAAGAAGAAAGCAGATAGTAAATTTTGTATCAATATCAATATAAGCGCATTGATACATTTTTTGTAATAACTGTTTGACAACAATCTTTACAAACATTAATGGTAACAATATCACTTCTATGAGCAACAATAACATTATTTCTATTATGTATTAGATTGTTTTGCAAATAATATAATAATGATGACTTAAAATCTACTCTCTCTTTTTTTTCACATTTATACAACACATATAAAAAATATGTGATGCAGAATTATTGCTAATAAGTCTGGAATCCTTTGAGGGATTTATTTATTACATCAGCTCCTTAATTTTGCCATGCTTAGTTGTTAGATTGAAAAAATACAACAAGAGTTGTATAATTGAAGCTGAATAAGTGCAAAACAAGAACGTAATATTTGTGTAGAAGTAGATTTAATTGTCTCTAGTTATTTTCCAAATTATGAGCAGCTTCCAACCACCTATATCTTCTTGTTAATTGTTCCAGAATAAATTTGGTAGCCCATAATAACATTTCTAAAACTTTCAAATGTGAATGAAGATCAATTTCCGTTTTCTTCTTCATCTTCATTTTGAGTTTCCCTTTTAGGCAGTACTACCTGTTTACTTCCACCACATGACGTGCCACGCGGTGGAACAACTTCCTAAAACATTAAAATATATTAGTTGTAATCTTACATCATTAATATAAAGTATAACTCTATAAAAAGTTAAATAAATTATAAGTGTACAGGTGCTTATTTATGTATTTGCATGTTTTGACTACCTCCTTCAGCTGAAGCTGGAGTATTACTCTCTTAGAACCCCTAAAAAAAAGCCCAAGTTGCTGGTATAAGTCAATTTAGTCTGATATGCAGTTCAAAGGTGTTGCAATGAAATTAAAATCTTATATAATGGAGAAACGTTCTGAGAGTAATAGAATTTAGATAAAACAGGTAGTAAACTTTGTATCAATTATATTACAAGCATTGATACATTCGTTTTAATAACTGTTTGACAATAATAAGCTTTACAACATTTTATAATAGATGCAATATCACCTGCATATAATATATGTTGACTTAAAGTCTGTTCTTTCCTTTGTTTCACGTTTAAACCTCACCTAAGTAATGCGGATTATTGCTGATTGTGTCGATGAGTCTGGAGTCCTTTGCAGGATCACATTGCCCCCCAGCTCCATGATTCTGACATGCTTATATTAGTTCCATGGAAAAAATACAGCCGGAGTTGTAGAGTTGAAAGTGTTTTATTGGTGTGAGAGTAGGTAGTATAGCTTCCAAGAATTTTCCAAAGTATGAACAGCTTCCAGTCATTTATCTTCCCTATTCATCAGTAGTCCAGCAACGTTAATTACTTGTTTTAGATTGAATTTGAAAGTCATGATACCATTTCCATAACTTTGAAATTTGAAGCATAATCAACGTTTTTTTCTTCTTTTAGGGCTTTCCTTTAGGCAATACTGCCTAAAGTACCACATGAAATGTCCTGTGGTAGGACAACTTTCTAAAACATTAAAATATATATATTACTCTTATTCATTATGCAGTTTTACTCTTTTATTTCACATTTAAACCTGACCTGTGTGGATTATTGAGTTCTGATTGTGTTGACGAGTCTGGAGTTTTTTGCGGAACCATTTTTTCCTTTCAACTCCTTGATTCATCGATGCTTAGTAGTTAGATAGAAAAAATACATCAGGAGTCGTACAGTTGAAGATGTAAGGACTCAAAACGACGACGTATTATTGGTGTGAGGGTTGATTTTATAATCTCCAAGTATTTTCCAATATATAAGCAACTTCTAGTCATTTGGTCCCCTCGAATACAATTAGATCTTAAGACTTAACAGCACAAAAACGCCCAAGTTCGTTTTTAAAACAGACTGGACGTTCAATAACCGTTTCCCATCAAAGGTAATTCCTAAAAAATAATTGCTGGATTAGTATTATATACTGTGGTGAAAGTTTGGTCATTTCCGGTTTGATAATTTACCTTTAAGACATTATATTCTTTATAATATTGCAAATGATGATCCATTAGGTGCAAATACATTGTAATGTGTGATAACTCAAATGATGTGCGTATTGTATATTCTAATTAGATTGCTGTTGTAATTATGCTGGTAGAAGAGCCCAGACAAAAGAACGGATTCTCTTCTGAAATAAATTGAAATAAGTAAATAAGTTCGGAAACTATGTTCACCATTATATTGCAACAATGATGTTACAAACAATGGAAGTCATATTCATAAATTCTGTAAATTATAAGCAGTTTAAATTTGTTTTATTACCCATTGCCGCCGTTTGTTAATACTACCTGTTAATATGACTAATGTGATTAGGTCTTCAACTCATGCAGATACTTTTCTTCAAATTTTGTGCAGTATACTGATTTTCCTTTGACATCGGTAAGGAGTTTTTGGTTAAAACTATCGTCATTCCACAACGGTACATCTGCAGACGGAATATTCCTACAAAAGATAAAATACATTAAAGCATTTGAATACTTTAATATAATGAATAAATTGTGCTTTAAAATAGCACAAAGCTGGGCAAATAAACTCATTGATGCCATTTATTGTCAGTTTTTTTTCTTCTTTTTTTACTTTGTCTTTGGCATATAAGATTGTAGGAGTATAATGATTCTCTACGGATTTTGGCCTATAACTCTTATCATCCCCTACCAAAGTACAAAGTATTATATATGTACCAAAAGAATCGTCTTTCAAAGATCACTAATAATCACATTTCACTCAGCAGGAAATATTCAGGAAAAATAAACTAATGCACATTATCTCTGATAATTATTACAGTGAAGAAGATTTCTGCTCTACTAAATTCCATCCCCAAATCATATTAATTATATTATATATCTCAAAATTATATTAAAACGAATCTAAAATTGATTATACCTGAAATTCGTGGAATCCTTGAAGTACATGCGATGCACTAAAACACTAACACCCCGTCGCACATAGAAATTTCGAGATGCGCTCACTGACTATCCAAATAATCGAATTACTCTTGACGCAATTAATTACAACAAACAATCGAACGAAAGACGCGAAATGTCCGCCGCTGTTATATGAAACGCATGCACATGACTCGCGCGAACGACTTAGCATGAAGACGTTCGGCGAGGTAGTGCGCGATGCGTCGATAAGATAAGCTTGTTGTTGTTCTTGTTACGCAGCGCACTGCAACTAGTATTTTAGCAGTGATGAGAAACTCACCGCTCGCGAGTCTTTACCACTGCTTTCTTTCAAGAAATCTTAACAAAGAATTAATAAACTACATAGTTTATTAATTTAATAGCTTATACCTTATCTTTAAGAGAATGCATGTGGCTGCTTTAATTTTTTTAATTAATTGCGAATACAGTTAAAGCTGCGCTCTGTAGCCATCGTTCGTATTAAAGTTTTGGCAATTTGTAATCGATTAATCAAGCCAAGATCTTTTAATCACATTCCAAACACGCATGACATCAACTCAATCTTTCAGTGCTCCCAAGATGAGAATGAGAATTTATTGGGTTTTATAAAGAAATGAGGAGGTATTTTAATAGTCGGTACCAAAAGAGTGGTACCAAAAGAGTAATCGTCGCTATTAAAAATCACAAAACTTTTCAATTAGGACATTAATTACACGGGCTCGCCTTTTGCTGCGTTTTATTTTTGGAAAGGCTTTCAAAAGGACGAAGAAAAAGTAGAATGGGGCTAGAAGGTGGAGAAGGAGAGTGCACAAGGATGCATTTGGATAACGGGAGCGCACAACCGAGGACAAAAGGCAATACGCCTTTTGTTGCGTGCGGAAAAGGCGCATTGACGGTGACTGATGATGGCGACGGCATCGGTGGCGGCGAGCCACTGGTTTTTCAATGGAATTATACCCGCGCTGCGCGCATATGTTAAATCCTTAGGAAAGTTGGGTATATTTGACAGATGGATGGATAGATTGGTCCGTGGACGTATGGAAAGGCAAAAAAATAGATCTAAGATGTCGAGAAAAAAGGGTGGAAACTGCGGCTGAATGAAAATCAATTAAAAATGCACGAGAAGATAAATTTACAATGGATGTATAACTAAGAAACTTTTGAATTGAGACTTGAATAACGTTAAAATATTAGTTGAAATGTAAATTTAACTATAGGGGGTTTGTATTATAATATACAATAATATTAATGCTAGAAAAGAGACTTGTGTGTGCAGGAATAAAGAATGAAACGCAATACATGTAAAATTTATTTTATTTATTCATACAAACAAATATAATTTCTTCACTCTTTTTTTCATTTCATTATAACGGGTTAACTCAACTTTGTTTAGTTATCGTCGCTTCACAAATAAGTTTTCGCAAAACAAAGTATTCAACTTTTTTTAATTTAAACGTTTAAATTTCATTTTCTTTTATTCTTTAATAGAGCAGAGCACCTGAGTAAGTGTTTCCTAATTCATTTATTTTCAAATTTTGCTACTTAACACCATCTCTATATATAATTTTTGTTAAAAGCTTGTTTCACTATCGAACCGCATTTACTTCTTGTTAACACTATATTGCTGATGCAATTTTCTTATATAAGATTTCATTTTCAAATATTTCAAATAACTACATTCTTTGTGTTTCGTGTAACGAACTAATATGAAATTTTCATTGAGAACTAATAATTTTGAAGTTGCGGGTGTTACTTAAGTCAGTTGTTGACAATGATGTAATTTTTTAATTAATTAACAGCAATTTTAAAATAGATTTAATACACAAATATTAAATACACAGCACGTACATATATTTGTATAGCTACTTTAGTCATTTTTGCAGGTTCTGCGCCTATAATAACTTCATTGTCAGTATCATAACAATTGACATGTAGTGGGTTTTCATTAGGAATTTATGAAATTGTATAAAATGACACGAAACTAAAAAATCATGGGTTTGTAAAAAAACTTTGTCGAAAATGAATTGAATTCTTAGCAATAAACAAAACAAAAATTCAGTAAAACTTAAAGAGACAATGTTCATTATTTCAATCATTAACAACAATCATCATTACATAATTACAATATTAATTATATACAATAGTAGTTAATGTGATTCATCATTTAATTATCGGTGCATTAAAGCGCATTTTCATCAGCTGTAATTACACACAAGAAGCACTCGCTCTTTACCAGTAAGAAACAAAAGTAAATTACTTATCCTTAAGACATACTAAATAATGACAACATTATTAAAATATAAAAACAACATAAATAGGTTTGTGCATATTCTTTTGTATGCATAATTCAACATTGGGTAGCTATACGTATATTTAACACACATCAGTTTTCTTTAGTTTTCTATATATCAATAGATAATTTACACTAAAATTAATTAATGATTAATTACAAATCGCACGTGATTTAAAATTAATAGATATTGTTGAATCAACTAGTTCGGATAGCAAATGCGCGTCCTTATAGCATATCCTGCAAACTCTTAATTGGTGCATAGGCTTATGGAGGTATGATGACCAGTACCGTAATGACAAGAACATTTTCTACATATAAAAATGATAACTACAAATATATTCTTAGGTATGAAGTATTCTTCTTTATCTACTCTGAATTAGTATTACTTACAATAATAAAAATTAAAGAACATTATTTGCGATAATATGATACACTTTGTACAATTAGTAATAATTAATAACCAAATTAAAATGTTTATTCTACATGAATATTTCATTTTAAACAAATTGGAGGTAGCATAAAAGTTGTTGCAGTTTGTTGTCGGTTCTATTTCAGTTGCTAAATATTTGTAAATACATTTTTGCACCGGTATGAACATATAAGCCAACTCAAAGTAATCATCTTAACAGAAAACAATAAATTTCTGTTTAATTCGTTTACTTCTTGCCCTCGCATAAATATTTTATCTAATTACAATAAAATTTCAATCTTATCCTCACCTCCCCTATGTAAGAGCTGGTTTATTTATTAATTTTGTAGATAATGCAGCATATTCACATAAAAATACCTATAATATGTTACTAAATAAAAATCATTATAATCGTCGACGAATTGAATTCAAATTGAAGATTTTTTAAAAATCTTTTCATAATTATTTGCAATATATATAAATATATTTTTTCTTTGAGGAATTCCAACCGAATATGACTTATTAGTAAGAAATTTACAATAAAATTGACATACCTTGAGCAGTTATTTCTTTTTCTTTGTATATTCACATAAATTGGTATTAATTAAAAATGGCACCTTATGTACAAGTATGTATGTAAATTATTATTACTATTTGAACAAGGACATATAAGGTAATATAAAATTGTTGGCAATTTAAGCCACTTGAAGACCACAATCATGTTCATTATATATATGTATATATATAATATTTAACTAAAAACGTAATAATCATCATATTAAATAAAATTAACATCATAATTCAATATGCATATTTCAGATATACACACAAATGAACTTTTCTTCTGTAATTACGCCAACTATTCGTAACAATTAATGTCTTTTTTTCCTTCCAAATAGCACATTTAAAGCGATCCCTTGTTACGAACTATAATAGAAACGAGGACGCAAGATGAAGTTTCATCGAAAATTGACACAATTTACCTTCTGTTATCTGCTGTTGTTTATGAAACGAAGCAATCTATTTATCGTTTCCCGATTGCATATTATAATTACGTATCTGTACAAACAATTACTTAATGAGCGAAACTTTAGTTTTATGTTAAACACGAGATCATTTTCGTTATTATTCTAGAAATTTTGGAACTCTTATTTTGTCCTCATTTTAGAGATATTCGAAATCCATTTTATTATTATTATTATTATTTTAGTGAGTCGTCCAGCTGGTATTTTTGATGATGGTTGATCATCATCTTGATTGACTTCCACTAGTTACTCGATTCCGTGTTGTCTTCGTCAGGACCAAACGTGGATTTAATATATCTGTAACAAAAAAAAAAGATGAACAGTCTAATCTTCCAAAATACATTTGAAGCGCATTCCATTACCGGTGACATAACAACCCTGTGTACTTTTAAATTACCTCCATACTACTAAACTCATACCAAAGGGAAAAGAAGTCGATTCACCACCGAATCGCCTTCGCTATTGGAGTTTTATAAAGGCGGACGGACGGACTCTAAATGTCTGTTTAAAACTTACCGTTGATCGGTACGAAGGACGAATACCGCCGCCGCCGTCGTCGTCGCCGCTATTATGCTTATATATATATATATGAAACTTTTTCATATTCACATTCGAATAAAAGCTTTTCTTGCTAGACTAAGCATTTTATCTTAATCGAGTGTAGTAGGACCGGTAGACAAGTCGGTCACGCATACACATGTTATCAACCAACGAAAAATGAGCACTGGAATTATTGGAATTATTGGAACAAACAAAAATAAGAAGAAAAGTATCAGGCATATGCATCTCCAAAACGTTGAAATACTCTTTGCGTTTGCAGTTTGCGGCAATTCAATCAAAATATTAAACGTGAGTAATTAAAAGTTGCAAATCTTTGAAGAAAAATATCGGTGGTACATTGACTGTTGCCATCGCCCTCGCATCTCGATTAAAACAATCAAAAATTTAAAAGTTTTACAAACTCCTTTGTAATAATTACCTTTGCCTATCTGACAAGAAACAATATGATCAGACAATTTTCGCTTTTTAATGTTTTAAGAAAATGAAACAACTCTTGAAAGATGTAATTAATTTCATAATTAATTGTGTGCGATGTTTTTCGTAAATTTTCGAACTTATCCAGCGGCAGCAGAAGTAATATCGGTCCTATTGAAGCTATCGATAAATATCTGTAGGCATTTTGAAATTAGAGAGCAGCAAGCAAGCATTAAAACTTTTTTCGTCTCGGTACTATAAGCTTTCTTTGCTTGTTACATTTATTGCCGCCAGCTTTTATCTATAGATGTTATCGAGAGCCGCTGGACCGACCGCGCACAAGAGAAGAAGCTACCTAATTCCGAGGGGCCGGCCAACTCATAAATTAATACCAGAGCGATTGTTATTAATGACAAGACTTACTTTTTAAACGACAGTTTTAGTGTGGTTTCTTAAGATAACGTAGGCAATATTAGTACAGTGATACTGCTGCCGCCCTCGCCGACGATACTCCACCCCCAGAGTGCCTGTGAGTAACCTCACAGTCAGTCAGTCGGTGGCAGGAACTTGCATAGATACGGATATAGCGGCGACAGAGATGCGGCCGTAAAAAGTAAGGACGGCGGCGGTCGGGTGAGAGATGCCTCCTGCCCTCTTCGCTGTCGGTGGCGCCAGCGAACGTTGGCGCCGGCAGCACAAGCGAAGGGTGAAGGGGAAAACGCAGAGTAAGTGAAAGCTCTTCGGGCAATCGGCCAGACCGCCGTTAGTACCGACTTTTCCCCGCCGCCAGGGCACTATACACATGCACCGGCTACAATCTGTCATAGTTCGCTCGATGCTCTCCCAATATATTTCCCACCGAAATTTTAACAAATCCAATTATTAAGTTGAAACATTAATTTTTAAGAGGGCGATAAAAAAAAAGTTGAAAAGAATTTTGATCTTCTGCGACCTGTAACTTTTCTATTCAATAGTTACGACGAAGGAAAGTCAAAGGATGTACAAAAAGATTAATTCTGAGGTCGGCCGGAAAACACTTAGTAATAAGCATGGATAGAAGAGACAGAATTATGAGTGATGACCATGCGGAAGTGAGGGGTAAGGTGGAATAGCTCTGGCTAGTCATGCTCCCGATATATCTCAATCAGCAGTGCGCGCCGCACACACGTCTCTCCATATATCAATTTATCTGGTTTTGGAGCGCCGCCGGCCTGAGGGGCAGTATCAGCAAAGTGTATATAGATGCACACATATCGCCTAGGGTAGTTTTTACAGCCCTCCGACATTAATCTCTGTGAGTGCTTGGCAACGACCTTCGCGCTTTATAAACTTTTCGGAATATTTCCGCGCGCGCTGTTCGATAACGTGCATTATGTAAATTATATTACACACATACGCCGCCCGCTCGCGAAAGAAAATACTTGTCGCGATGTATGAAACTTGCTCAGCATCAATAGTGCCGTATTCAAATTTGGAGAGGGGTAGAGTTGGATAAAGGATATACTCTTAAAAATAGTCGCAAATAAATCTAGCAAGGGTGACATTAATATTTTTATATGCCGCCTTTCCCTTCCAGTCATGCTATTAGAACGTTATTCGAGCTTCATGCAATCGTATTTCAATCGTTAGTTTATTGCGAACGGTCATTTGTCTTAAGAGTTGCTTCGGTCCATGCCGATCTTCCAATTTTTATGAATTACTCATAAAGTGGATCATACACACCGTAGGATTGTAAAGTTGTTCGATTTTTCAATTCCATCTTCCACCGTATTTGCTTTTGCTTTGCTTTTTGTACGTTGATCGAATTTAAAAAAAAATGCAATAAAGATCAATCTGTTTAATGCCTTGTGCAATTAATGGGCAGGTTTTAAGTAAATGCTATAGCAGAGTATGGAAAAGCATTAAATTGTGTCAAGCGCTATCAACTAAATAGCGTGATAGCTATGCAGGGTGAATGGAAATCCTATCATGAATTGTGAAAAGTTACTACATGGATTTATTTTGTTTAACTAGCCAAAAACTATTACAATTCAAGATGATGATGTAAGCTAAATATCATATTCAAACATTTATTAGCATCATATAGCAATCATTGAAAAAAAAATTCCTCACATTCTTAAATCTTAAAGCAGGCATGTTTGAGCATGCTGGCATTCCTTTCGCATACCGACACGCGCTTGGATTCCTGCGCGCCCGCTCCATCAGAAAACTCTAAACATGAATCGACTTTCTGGCATAGTGGGATACAACCAGAGCCTTGTATCGTGTACATGATGGGCGCAACAAGTTTCAGTTTCAGTTTTCGAGGGTTGAACGCCGCCTCCACTGCTGTTACTACAACCGCTATTGCGTGGTTTCTCTGGCCAGCATTGTTTATTCAACACCAGTAGCACCAACGAGAGAAACGAAATAGAACAGAACTGACAAAAACTGTGGCAGCGGTCAATTGACCAAGAGCAACTTGTTACACTCCGGAGTTTAAACCGTAGTAGAGACAAGAGAAAAATTCTGATTTTAGCTTAAAGAAAAAAATATACGATTTTGGGGAGCATTTGCTGACGGAAATTATGATTAGACTAAATTTGCAAAATTGAGTGGTGGATGTTTAAGAATGGTAATTCCAATTTGCTCTTATATAATTTAGTAGCCGGTAATTGCGTTAGATGTCGACTTCATAATTGCGATTTCTCTTCCCCTCAACAAATCCAATGTAAAGCTTTCTGCTAACAGCTCCAGCCTCTCCTGCCACCAAGCTTCGCGTTTTCTTCATTCTTTTCTATTTCTTATGCAATCTTTTTGCCGTGAAGACATTAAATAAATGAACATGGACCATGCTTCGCACTTAACTCTTTACATTTTTAAGAGTGCCAGTGCCTTCTGCCCATTCATTTAAAATAACTTCTAGGAAAAATTAATAGTAAAAGCTGTGAATTAATTATGAATCGTGGGTGCACTTTTAGTGCTCGGAAAGGAACGAAACACAGGCAGCGTAAACAGATTGTTAATTTTCATTTTTACACTCGGTTAACCAAATTCCGACGCACATAATCACTCAAAACGTCAAACGATTATAAATTAAACATGAGAGTACGCGGTTGGTTGGCGGTTGGCGACGACAGCGACGAAGGATGAATGAGCGTACGGACGCTTCGATGCATGGGGCAGCAGCATCCGCTTGTTTGATGCCGTTAGTGTTTTCCTTTCCTTTCGGGAGTTGCCTGCAATCGATTAAGATTTTACAGAAGATGCTCCTGCAATACGTGAACCCACTCATCGACCGACCCTTATTGTAGATGCTTCCGATACTTATGGTGCTTTCGGTAATGACTGGCGAAAAAGAGAGCTACTAGCTACTAGCAGTACTAAAGAAAGCCCTTTGTGTACTGTAATATCTTATTCCTCACGTCTCTTGCATCATTTATATTAAAATTTTGCAGCGGTTGGGAAAATACGGAAAAATTATTTCGAAAAGTGATGTAGCTAGTAGGCAAATCTTCACTTCACCTGGTGGTTTGTTGACGTAAAATGTTAATTTGAAAGATCTCGAACGTTAATTTCAACTTTGACTTTGACTTTTCTTTCACTTTTACTTTCTAACTTTTACTAGCACCATCCCTAAGTTTTTATGCTGCGGCAAGTCCGTCCGTAGACACGTCTAAATGTAATCAAATTTCCCAGTCTTAGCAAATTGAATATAAAATTTAAAGAGCTGGCATTTCGGGCACCACCGGTGGCAGCAATGACGAGTTGATAAGTTGACAAGCGTCAAGGGAACAGCGACGACATCGAAGGGAGCGGAGACGCATAATTGATCCGTAAAAGTGGCGCCGCCCGTACGCGTGCCACCACTGGGAATTATTAATGTCTGATGCGTGAGCAGAACAGACAGATAGTTAAAAATATCTTAACATGCATTTACATAATCTTAAAAATCTAAATATCTCCTACCTTATAAGCCCTCCCTTAAACTTAATGTTAGTGCACCCACGAAGGCGACGTAACTGCCGTTGAGTAAGCAGGAGGTGCTCCCGATGGCGGCGCACCATTAACCACCGCTTCCTGCTGTAACTGCGGCATAACTTGATGATGATGGCCACTGCTGAAATTGAAGTCCAATGTACCCTCCATACGTAACTCATGCTTGATCACTTCATCAACATTGCACTCGAAGCCACCCGGCAGAGATTCAATATTGATGTTGAGGTCGTCTAGCAATTGTTGATTGTTGAGCGCTCCCATCAGCTGCCCCATCATGGTAGAAGGTACGCTTGATACAGGTTGAGGCGTCAATGGTGGACTGCTGGATGGAGGACGTGGCATTGCCATCCCTCGCATGTATTGCCCGCTTAATGGATCCGGAGATGGTTCAGATTGTGGGTAGGATGGGGACATCCCTGTCGGGGACATTTGCTATAACAAGTTATTCATTAACGATTTGCCAGGGAGCAGCTAATTTTTGTGACTTACCTCTAGTTTGCATTGCGTGTTTATCCCACAGCCACAATTTTGAATGCGATGAACTGGACATTGTGGCGTTATGCCGTAAGAAGTGTTGTTGTGTATGCTGAGGTCTCCATGGTTGAACGAATCATACGAAGAAGTGTATGGCGGCGGTGGTTGTTGAGGCGTTTGCCCGTTCATGTATCTAAAAGAAACCACCAACTATCAAATATATTCAGTTTCCACAAAAAAGAACTATAACCGAACCCAAACGAGAAAAACCCAGTTAGTATCACAGTCTTGCAACATCACCCTGTATATTATAAGTTAGACATGAATGAAGTATGATGGTTGGAGATAAATAGTAAACACAGTTAAACACAGAGTTCAAGATGCTGTTTCGGATGATGGTCGAAAGGGTACAATCAGAAGCACATTGAATATGAGAGTGAATGTCGGCGTGTAAGTGGCAGAAGAAGAATGCCTGTGCCTGCTCACCCCATATACGCTGAGTCGGCCTGATGCAGCTTCATACCCTGCTCCAGATTACCCGCCAGTTGATCAGGCGAATAGTTGCCGCCGCTAAGCTCAGAACTGTAGCTGGAATTCTGAAATTGGGGTGCACTCCAATCGGGTTCGATGCCCAGCGCTGGAATAGGTGACAATCGTCCTACCGACGAAGCAGTGGACGAGGCGCGAGGCCTAAAGTCTGGACTTAATTGAAAGCCGGTGCTATAAAGGCAACTTGATTGTTTTCAAACAAAATCTGGAAATATTCGAGAAGAGATGATAAGATGAGTGACATCGTACCTGTGAATTGGGGAATCCGGAAAGAGATCCAGACCCTCGGAAATTGACGAACTGGGACTTGGGGTGGCGTCCGTCAAGCCATTGCGAAGAGCTTCCACCTTTTTCTTGACCCTGCCACGGCGCTTTTCAAATTTACTGGTTTCCATCGAGGCTGCCCTTCGTCGCACCGATTTTCCGGGCTTTGCATCCGGGTTGATCATCCACCAAGAAGACTTGCCAGTGCCTTCGTTCTGTACCCGCATGAATCGGTTGTGCAGGGAGAGGTTGTGTCTGATGGAATTCTGCAAAAAAGGCATAAAGAATCGTGTGAAGTTCGGAATATTTATTCATAGCTGCATCATGCAAAGCACCTCGATGATGACTTCCAATGAATTATGAATCGGGGTTTATGGCCCACCTGCGGCCATTAGGTCTTTACTCTTATCCACCGTGGTGATTTATACTGCATCGGAGGTCGCTAACGAGACAGGCGCGCGCACACGCTCTTCGTCTAGGTGATAGTGCGAAGACGCCAGGAGCAGCGGCGCCTTGCCCTCAGCACACAATCGAAGAGAGTAAAATTCAAATCGCGCAAAGCAATAAAAAAGGCCGTAACGACCTCCGCCGCCACCGAGTCGGCAGCGTCTATGTGACACACGCCTAAACGTCCTAAACTTGAGCTAAACATCCGCGCCGAAGAGATTTAACTTGCAAAATGTGGGAATTTAGTATCGCCACTAGACCATCATGACTGTTATGCGAATGGCAAGCGTTTTTCGGGAAGGGGTTGCTGCGGCCAAGGCAGTTGACCACTGACCGCGATGGCCTTTCAACCCAAACAGTAGCGGAAATGCGTCAGATAGTGTTTGAGATAGTAGTCAAAGTATATCGAGGGGAAACTGGCACGTCGCGACCAGGTAGGTACATCCGCCAGAAACACTGTCGCCACCAACACTATGATCCCACTTAACTCACCCCACACACACACAAGATCCTCTCGCATTCAATTTACATTCCCTTCATTGCTCCAAGGATAAACCAGAGAAGGAATAGAATTAAAGGGGCAAACTTTCAACAGATACCAATCAAAGTTAAAGTTGCACTTTTATGTTGTCATAACTCAGTTCTTCCTTCCATTTCAAGAAAATGCTTGCTAGCTGGGAGATATTTTCAGTGGACGATGCAAATAGAAGTGTGCATGCATCTACCTATCTGTTGGAAATTCCTTAGCAATAAAATCGTAATAATAATAGTACGAAGGAAGAGGTGGCAAATATCGTTTCAGGAAGCAACGATGCAATAAATGAATACAGCATTGGTATCTCGCTCGTCCGTCTGTTACCATTCGATTTAGTGCGTTCCGCAATACAGCAATCAAAGTTTTATATTACTCTATCGATGGTGGTACAGAGAGGAAAGTTGCTTTATCAGTACAACTGCAGCCTGGTCGTCGATGTCGTCGTAATGCACATCAAATTAAAATTCGATTTATGTTTACGCTAATAACAAACAAAAAAAAACGCCTGAATTGAACATTGTATGCACCTAGAGAGATAATTCAATCCATAGATAAATTTCATCCCTTGTTCGGTGAATTTATATTTAAAAAAATGGCCGAATATGTAGTACAATAAAAATCACATTAAAACTACCGAAGGGCACATTAAAAAATCGGATTCGCAGTTGAAACACACTACAGGAAAAACATGCCCGAAAAAACCTAGCAGGCATGGATGCAGCGTATAATTGAATTTCTGTAAATAAACTTTCCTGTTGAGTTAAACCTGGCACGTCATCAATATTTTTTAGTGCAATGATAAAAAAAAAAATATCACTCGGAGGACACAGTATGATGAAATTTTTCCTCCATTTTTATCATATTGTTAATCAGATACATTCTACATATTAGAATTTGTAACCAGTTTTGTGTTTTTATCATTTAAAACTGGTTTTCTTCGAATCGATTAATTCTCAAATCACCTACTACGTAATTAAATTTATTTCCACGTTAGATTATGACGAGAAAATCTTAAGGATTCATTCCTCAAAGCTTCTACTGAAACCTAAAATGCGAAAAGTTAATCGTAATCG
>JARJDU010046559.1:0-12151 GCA_030264695.1 Lissagria laeviuscula
CGATGTGATTAATGATCATTATGCACTCATGCGTGAGTGTATAATGAGCATTATGGTCATTAATCACGAAAATTTTGAAATTTTTTATAAAATTTCGTACAAAGCCATAATCATAATAATAATTGTGATAATAATTATGATCGTGAGTAAATCTAATTTTCCATCAAGTTTAACAATAATAATGAGACGATGAGAAATCTCGATCAGATTTATGATCGCGAATCAAGCGAGCGTTATTTCTTGAGTATTTCGTAGGTGCAAGTTCAGGTTTCAGGTTATCGAATGCGATTAGCTGTGGTGGTGGAGGTAGCGGTGTTGGCGGCGTCGCCGCTTTTAATATATGAGATTATTGCGTTAATTATAGCGCAGCGCAGGGACACCCTCGATTTTCCGTTTTCTTAAGACGCGCAGTAGCTGGAGCGGTTGCATGCGATCGTAATTTAATTATTAATTAATTTTGCTTCATTTACGACACGCGGTTTCGTTTAATAAGCATTGTTTTGGTTGTTAAAGGTGCTTGGATAATATAATACAATCTAAGATATTTTCAAGTGATTATAACAATTAAAATTTTAATTTATATAGCACGAGGCTTAGCTTACCAATTTCGAGGTTTCAGAATTTTCTAGAAATTCTAAAAATATTGCTCTTAAAGTGCTTACTTAACATTTAAGAAAAATATATTTAAAAAAATTCTTTTTGTCTGAATTTAGGAATGGCGATGATAAAAGTGCAAAATGTTGAACTGAGCAATTTATATCTAACTTTTATGGTTTTTCTTAGATTCAAGTTTCGCATAATTGAAAATAAAATAATTAACAAATTATCCGAAAGAGTGAGGAAAGTAATATCATGCTTCACACATCACCGCATGACTTAAACAGCCATTAACACCCCAATACCAGCAGGACGCCAAAAATCTTATTTTGGGGTATTGAACGTCCCCCGGTAAAAATGTTGACGCAATATTTTTGTTACTTATAATCTGGGTATTTCCTAACCCAACAATGACAATCATTAAACCCACATGTAATAATAATATAACTAATGATAACAGTTTTAGTCTAGAATTCTTAATCAGATACGATCAGAATCATGTGCACTTCTTAGACACGTTCTTCGATAGTTCATATAGCTCGTCGTAGTCGTTCGTAATCTTATCGAATTGTGTGTAATTGATGCGTGGAATAAAGCGTGCAGCACGTTCGTAACAATTATTGCAGCTCAAGAATCGCGCGGCGGAGTGCTCGAGAAATCGGCAAAGTCCCTTAAGAGAGCACTATAGCGGCAAACCGTGACGTTATCAAACGGTCGCCGCTACCACTACCGTCTCCCAATTTTGCTAGACGTGCAAGCCGTTAGAAAACGTGCGGGCGCACGTCTTCCTATTTAAATACTCCAGAGACCATGGCGCAAGATAAGAGCTTCGACTTCGTGCTCAGCACCGTCGCGCTTTCCATTTTCCTACATTCCGCCGCCACTGCCTTTATCTCCTTCTCTCGAAGACTACCGCCATTCGATAAATATGAATTATGCGGTGCTTGTATCAAACTTTAGCTTACTGCTTATTAGCACATTCGGCAAATTTCCTATCTAATTTTTTTTCTTTCTTTCTTAGATATAGCGAAGATAATAAATGATCTGTTATAGATTATGAAGCTGTAACCGCCTCCAAGGAGGAATTTCTTACCGACAGTTGAAGTTCTATTCAAAGATGGCAATACAATGCTTTCTCGGTTGAGATAAATTGAAATCCGAGAAATAGCAAAAGTTCACACACCGCCCCCTGTTGCCTATACCGCCTCTTGCGTGCGTTTGGTTCCCTCGGTCGCACAAATTGGAATTACAAGTTTATTCATTCAAAACTTGCTCGCGTCGCGCCGCCTTGCGCCTGTCAATTATTTATGATTGAGATTGTGTAAAGTATTCACACATTGCAGCCGCCCCCGGTTGAATAAAGATGTCAGACGCACATTCAAGCTCAATCATCTATTTAATTTCTATACACAACTGGTTTTTCCGAGAATTTTCCGAAATTGTCTGAAAAAGTTATAAATCTAAGTAGCAGAGTGTATTATTACAGAAGACGAAAGAGCCTGGAGGTAGTTGGATGAGAAGAAAATGAAGCAGGGGCGGTTGAAGTGGGCGGTGTGCGACACTAATTGCGAATGGAAAAGGTGCGCTCTGTTCGAGCATAGCGCGCGCCCGCGGTTTCAGAATCGAATTTGTTCATTTGCAAGCGTTGGCAAGAACTCCAAGAACAACGAGATGCCACAGCCGCCTCCACGACGCTGATTGCCGACACACAAGACGCACGTCGAGCAGCCGCTGTAGGCGACGCTTTGTTCTTCGATTGCGAGCTTGTTCGACATGAGTTTCCCATTAATCATGCGGAATTTTTGGAAAATGAAAATAAAATTGTTCATAACTTGGTTTTCCTTTTACTTTCTTTTTTTTCTTCTTTTTTTCTTCTCATTTCTTGCTTTTTTCTTTTTGTTTTCTTTATTTAATGAATAAATGTAAGTAAACTTTGATAAGTAGCTAGGAGGATGATATTATTTGTACAGTGGCAAAACTTTCGGGCAAAACAAACAGTAATTTCCTTAGCAAATTACCAGCTGGATCAGGGGGCGGCTAGAGAAGAGACTTATTTGCAGTGCGCTAAATTTTCGCGAACGCGAAACGCTTGCGACTTACTTCTGGCGGCAAGGCGGCTGCAAACTGCGGATACATAAAATTACTGTGTGTTTTGCGCGAGTTAAAGTTTAGTTTAGAGACTCCCCCAATTCAGCCCCACCCCCACTCATTAAACTTTAGATTCATCTGCATTTACCAAAAATCTAAGTAGGCACCGTGCTTAGCTTGGTAGTTTATAGGTATTACTATGATTATAATACTTAAGTGACTTGTTTTATAAATCTTAAGAGGCTCATTTACCTTTAAAATGGTGTAGAAAACTTTGTTTGTGTCGTGACTGGTTGTTGTTCGAATCGGGAATATTTTAAAACATACGCGGTAATATGCATTCGGCTCGCTTCTACCCGGATTTCCCGGAAAAACAGTTCGTCAGTAAATGAGCCTCTTAAGTCTTTACCAAAATTTTTCCACGTTAGTAGATAATTAAGTCAACTTACCTTTCTCTTACTTCAACTTTAAGATGAAATACTGTAGAACTTTTCTCACGTTACTTAATTTTTTTTTTTTGGCAATTCTTACTTAATTTTTAGTTAAAGCCCAAAATGCCCGACTTTTATTAAAACTTTAATTTGTTTAAATCTTAAACCATGTCAACTTCTTCAACTAACTTCAACAACCTTCAACCAAAAATTGTTCTTAGTCTTTGATCTTCAGTCTTATTCTTCTTCTTCGCCGGTCGAAGATGTTACCTTGGAAGAACGCGAGCACGGACTGACCAACAAACTGACCGAACAAACAAACTCACGAGGCGCTATAATACACATTCACATTTTTTCCTCTTTGATCAGAGAAAACTAGTTCGCAACAAAACCGAAAAACTCGAAAATCAACTCGGCTAACTTGCTAACTCAATAACTCACACGTACGTAGCATAACAATCATCATCATCATCGTTATATTTCCATACAAAAAAAAAAAAATTATGTGACTATGTGTATGTAGTTACTATAGACAAGTTGACCACCGGACATCTAGACAGAAGGGTGATTGCTAATATAACGAACGCTGACTGACCCTTTCTTCCCTTTTTCCTTGGGAATCTTGCTACTGTTTTGCTACCTTCAGGCGCAATATGAAAACAGGTTTCGTTGGTTTCGTTGACTATAGTGACCACTGGACACTATGAAAAAATTGGGTTGCAGGTAAACTGGTTTTTAATGAAAGAAAGTATTTGATTTAGTTTTGAATCAGTTTAATTAGTTTTGACAGGAGATTGTTTAACAATTGGGATAAATTAAGCAAGATAATGATTGTCCAATTAATGTTATCACATAAAAGAAAGAAAAAAGTTTTATGGTTAGTTAACTGTTTTTTGTTATTTATTAAATTGAATTTTAATTGTCGCATAAGAAGCAAAAAGGATTCGTATAACGAGCAATGTTTTGCATAACGAGTGACGTGGAAATGCTGAATGCATGAAAAACTGTTGCATTGTTGAATTGAGAGCATCATCCTACTAAGGAGATACTATGCGCGCTACAAAATTATTCAATGATGATGCGATTTTTACCAAATTTTGGACCGTCGGCAAAAACAAATGCCTAGAAAACTTTCTAGTAAAAAAGGAATTAGGTATGTTAGTAATTTGTATTTCGATTTTTTTGATTTCTGCAAATCGAATTCTCATTCTAGGTTAGTTTATTCAGCGATAGAAGAAAAGATAAAGATGAATCACGTTTCTTAAGAATTTTCTTTAAATAAATGTTACCCAAAAGATTATTTTGGCATAAAACGCATTATCGTAATTTATATTTTTATTTTCCGTAAAAATTGTTTCGCATTACGAGTAAAACTCCGGAACAAATTATACTCGTTATGCGAGGTTTCACTGTACAATAAACCACAATCTGTCAAAAATTGAAAATGACAATACAAAATGCATTTATCTCGAATGCACATTAATTATTTAAATATTGCATATGCCCAAACTAATTTCGTCAACATGAAATTCTCTGGCATTTGCAGCGAATTGCTGAAAGTCTCATATTCTTCCACTGAAATATTTAAATTGCATTATCACTATCATTCGCTAAATTGCTATTTTATGTACGTACTTTAATCTATTTTATTTATATTTATGATATTTATGCAGTCAATTAATTTTAATTTAACAATATTTTCCCATTATCAATCTCCCTGATAAGAAAATATTGTTAAATTGATTCAATGCAATCATCTTAAAATTATTAATTTTAAAATAACTGTTTAAACTAAGTAGCAAGAAGTAAATGAAAAGAGCGCGCATATGCCACGACATCCAGTGGTCAGTTAGAAGGGTGCTGAAGCTGTCGGCATGCGTCCGCATTCAGCTAAGGGACACCGCTGGACGCCGAGGCGCGCTAATTAGTTTTCATTATTTAAATGCGAAAAACACGTGTCCGCACTCACATTTCCACGTGCACTTTTATACCACCGGCATCACTTTTCCACCAGTCTCTAGTCGACAATTGAAAATTTGTCGCAATTTGTTACAACTCCTGTTGGACAAATTGCAACGATCAAAACTTACATAACATCACAATTTAAACACAAAATTATTATTATTCTACTTTAGATTTATCAAATTTACATATTCAACCCTTTCACATCTTGCTTAAGAAAAAGAAGAAGACGGTCTACCTGTATAGAAAACCGGCTTCGTCAAAAAGGTCATCTTCGCACGATGAAAATGATTGTAGTTCTCGAAGGTCAAGCCGGGAACCTGTTTCTATACCATTGACTGAATGAAGAAGTCCCGGTCAAAGTGTCCCACAATGAGATTCAAAGCGATAGTAGATAGAACGAGATTCCCACGTTTCGGAGCGTCCCGCATCGAGACGGTCACGCTACCCGATGACCAGAATGACCTGACGCAAGCTGCGTGTTGAAAACCGGATTTTCTACCCATTACCACGAATCCAACAAACAAATATAAGTATTTTTGTGAGGACTTATATCATTGCAATGTCCATCTGCCCCATATCCAGACGCAATTCATTTATGTAAAGCATAAACTGGTTCGACTTGTTTCCTACTCAGACTGACCGGTGGTCAATTCACTAAAAGGTTGCGATATGACGCAAATTTTGATCAGAATTCGTGAAAATGTAAAGGTAATTATATTCTGATTGTGATATGATTTTGTAGGAAGTTGTAGCTTGAAACAGAGCAAAATTATGTTGTCGGCTAAATTTATTCATTTTTTCTATTAAAACGGTTGTAACTCCTGAAGTTTTTAAAATTTTGTATTGAGGTTTGAAGTATTAGCAAGATTATGAAATTCTAGCTTAGAAAAGTTTTTCTTGGAGATAGTAGCTCATATCAGACGAACGCTACGCTGTCGGCTAAATTACTTTTTCTTGCTACCTGCCTCAACTCGAACCTCTCAGAGCATCAATTCGTCAGATAAATGAGCCTCTTAAGTTATCTTTAAAAAAATCCAGTTTAAATTTCTGCAAGCTAGATAGAAACTCGCATAGACATAAAGGAACGAACGAACGAAGGCAAAATTAGAATATGCAAATTCAGCGCCGACGTCGTCGACGGCGGTTCCCGGGGCGGCATTGCACATATACATAGACAAATATATATCCAACCGGATGAAGTCGATGTGTATAGGTACTACGCGCCGAGAATACTACACTCTTCGCGCGAGTCTTTATTCGCGACGCCTTCGCATCTCCGCGAACGACGACGAAGTCTCCCAACTAATTGGCAACTTCTTAATGTCGTTTATACTTACTGCGCTGAAGGCACGTCGTCTCTTTGATATAATAAATTTTCGAATGCAGACTACGTACGCTCGATTCGAGGAGACGTTTCCTCATTCGCCTCTCGCCTCTCATCCTCTTTATATTCGTTCGCGAGCGGGAGACGAGAGAGGCACCGAATAAATAACTCGATAGCGACAACTCGCGTCCCGACGCCATGAAGGAGCGCTAATAGAATCGCACCAGAAACTATCTGCGACGAGGAAGGCTTGCCACGTTTTAAGTTTTCGCGCCAGCACAATTTTCACTAATTGTGATGTCTGCTTCATGCGGTGTCTTTGTCGACCATGATCATCAATTTCTTGTATTGGCTCTAACTAAGAAGTAAACAGGTGAAAGGGCTTGGATAATAAAAATGATTGCTATAGACTAGCAGTTAATTCGATCTTTATTAAGAGCCAAAAATCTAATTTTTCCAATATGATCTTGCTTTTGTCTTTTTTTTTGTTTAATTAGTGACTTAAGATCTTAGTAATGTTGCTTATAAAGATGCATGTTTTTTTGACTTTTATTTGACAAAAACCACCCTTTGGTCAAATAAATTTTTTTTTTAAAATAATTGTTTATAAATTTTGAACTATTTATTCCACAAAAACTTAATATACATATTTAGAAAGGTAATTTAATTCTCTTGAAGAAAATTTTTTAATTCATTCTAAGATAATTTTTCTATTCCCGGAAAAAAAATCCAAAGTAAGGGCCAAAAAAATGTTTCATTCAGTTTTTAACGTTTAAAAGCTTATAACTTCTAAACTATTTATCTCACAACAACCTAATATATTTCATTACAAAAGTCATTAAATTCTCTTGATGATAGAGTTTTGAACCGCTATCTATTTTTGAGATATTTAGCTCAAAAGTTGGCTTCAATTTGCTCGTGTTGCTTTGCAATATATATTTATTTTCTTAAAAGCTATAATTTTGACTTTTTTGTATAAAATTATAAAAATTGATATGTATATCAATTTAAAGAAAATTTAATTGGCTTTTTAATAATGTTAAACTCATTAATGTCGAGTTATTAGTTTAAGAGTTATTTAGGATTGAATGATTAAAAACATGTCAGAAAAAATATACATATACTTTGCAGACCATAATTTTGAGCTATTTTTAAAAATTTGATGAGTGGTTTATTACTCTATCAACTAGAAAATCCAATGAGCTTGCTTTTGAAATATATTTCGTTTTTGTGAGATATTTAGTTTAAAAGTTATGAACGTTATAAAACTCAAAAAACAAATTTTATTTTTTAATTTTTTTTTTCTTGGATTTGAAAGAACATTTTAAACAATGATAATTAAAAATTTAGAAATTATAAACAATTAATTTTTAAAAAACACATATTAACTGTAAAAATAATTTTTCATTTCACGTTTGTTACTACGCCACCTCATTGAAAGCGCTAGTAGCATTTCTCACACTGTCACTTACCACCCATCATTTCGATTAGTCGTTGAAGTTAGAGCAAGTGTGTAATGAGTTGCTAATAATGATGAATATCGCAATGGAAGTAAAGTTTGTGATGGAATTGGTTGTATTTCAGAACTTGGAAATAATTTAGACTTGAAATTGCTATTTATACTTATGATTAATACGAAAAAATGCAAATATCTTAGAAACAAATAATCGCATTTTGTTCAAATAAAAACAAAATAAAAGATCATTAAATTTAGCTTAAGACAGATGTTTATCTTTTAATGTAATCTACACAAGAACTTTGCTACAGTAAGGGCTAAAAATATTTTTGATTCAAATATGTGTTTTCTCTGTAAATTTTCGCTAATATTTCGAAAACCATTAAAGCCAGCATTCTCATGTTACAATCATCTCATAGAAAATTAAATTATCTTTCGAATGATATATGACATAACTCCCTTCGTTCAAAACCAATCTCTCAAAACTCGCAAAAACCAATTCATTCCAATAGTATTTATCTAAAGGCAAAGTATGCAGACGCGCAGCCTCTTCTCTTCATTGGTTCGAACGAATCTTTTTCTTAGATCAATAATTGCGCATTAAAACCTTCATCTCTCCTCTCTCGCAACCACCCAACACACATACACATCCTTTCACATATTCACAGAGCCGAAGAAAGCAAGAGACAGAAAACGAAAAAGGGGTAGATTTCGTTGCTTTCGTCTTTCCATCGTTCCCCTTCACTCTTTTCCCAACCGCGAACACCTAGAATAGCTTAGGCGCGCGCGCCGGCATCGAGCGCGTCTTCACCACCGCTTCAACCCTCCTATACCACTACCCTTCTTTCCTCCGCCACCCCGCAACGCTACCGGCAAGCGAAGACAAAAACATCTAATAAGTCTCTTCTCTTCTTTCAGCGCTTCAGCAAGAGAAAGAACCAGAACCCTTGCTGCCGCCCTCGCGATATCGTTCACTTTGTATTCTTCATCTTTTGCTGTCGCCTCGCTCTCTCAGCTTTCCATAGTTTTCTTCTACTCGCGTTACTGTAGCACGTAGCGCAAAAAGAAGGACAAGAAGAGAAAGAAGGAGAGGTGGTCTGGAAAACTCTTACTTGAGAGAAGGATAAAAGACGAGAGAAGGATGGAAATTGCATTGAAACAGAAAGAGATGATGAGAAAGACAGAGAAAGTCCTATCAAGGCGAGATGATGTTCTTAGGAAGCGCGAATGCTGCGAGCACCGGCGGCGGCAATAAGAAGCGGCGTTAAGTGCGCAGGTCAAAAATAAATGATTTTCCTCGAAAGGGGTAAGAAGCTTGCCTTGCGGATAGGATATAGGATGAAGAAAAAGTGTTGTTTAGAGGATAAAGGACTAGAAAGGCTAGGATATTTATATTTTATTTAAATTTTATTTCATTTCGAATTGTCTTAATTCGGTTTTAATTGTTTATTAATGAATTAAATTTTATTTGCTCTAGAAGTGACATCTAAGTTGATGTGATTTTAAGAAGAAGGCGTTTTATGTTGAGAAAGGGCGTTTCTTGTTACCTTTAACCCGTAAAAACTAAGAACCTCCCTTTGATCCTCCCTTAGACTTGGTGGGTGTGCGAGCGTTCTTCTTGTTGGTTTTTTTTCTCTCCCGGCAACCACTCATTTCATGCGAGGGTGAAGAGATAAGGGAACGAGGGTGGAGACTTATTGTGCATCGACGAATCCGCGCGCGGAAAATTCTACCGAAAAAAATTCTCGCTTTCGTTTTATGCGCTTGGTGCTAGGCGTCGCGTCGCGACTTTGAAGCTCGTGGTGGTTGCATTAAAATGAAATAAATACGAATATCTTGATAGAGATATAGGTATATGTATTGATGTTCATATGTGTGTGTGTATGCGTGAAGGTTTAGAAGCGAGTGGAAATATAAATTAAAAAGAAAATATAATGCGAAGGCGGCTGAGACAAGAGCATGAATTTATTTATACGCCGGGCAATGAAAGATGAAATTTTAAATGAATTATGTTTGCCGCGAATTGGATGAAATTTTATTTATTGTTGTGAGCTTTTTGTCCGTCGGGATGGCCAAAACAGATATAGAAGTTTTTTGTTCTTATAGAGTTTCGTAAAAGAGTTTAGATAAAAACACTTGATTATGAATAATTTAAATTATTATTGTTTATTTCAAAGTAAGTATATGTTTAATTAGGTAATAATTTAATTGCTTAAAATTGCAAAATATTGAAATTCAAGTTTTTAAATGTTAAATTCGCATGTTTTATGTTTTTGATAAAAAAAATCTTTCTCTGTAATGGTTGTTTAGGCTAATGCTTGCAATTTATTGCAATTACAGCTCTTCAGTAGCAATAATTTGGTGAATTTCTAATTTAAAAAACTTCTTAGTTCAAATTATTCATAAATTAATATGATCCATAAACTACAAAAAAAGTTTTTTTAAGTTTCCAACATTTTTCTATTTATTTTTAAATAAACTATAATTTTAAACAAAAAAAAATTGAATTAATATAAGAATTAATTTGATTAATTTAATAATTATGTAATTTATTTTAGCTTAGAGTTGACTCAATTTAAGGATATCTGCAAATAAGAGTTTCTTACAGTATCTATGTAAGATGAAGACATTAGTAAGATAGCTAGCTGACAACCTGTTTGCTAGAACGCTACATAGCAAAGCAACGCACCCCTTAGCAGAGTTTCATTGCTAGCGAGTATGGAATTAAGGGTTGAAATTGCTTTCATTTGTTCAGGCATTACTATTTAGATGGCGCAAACGACTCGCATATCTTCATTTCATTAATTTTGGCTTTAATTTTCGTTTTTTTAGTTAATTTATCTTATTTGCTGTATTACTTATAAATAAAGAAAAAAATTTCTTTAAAAATATTTTTATTAATATGTCGGCAACCATTTAAAATAATACCATGCTCGTTAAAAGAAAATAATTTTTTTTGTGGCATATGTCACATGTACAATAAACCATATAAGAGAAAGATAAAGTTTACGGTAGGAAATCAAGATGAGTACAAAACAGCAATATTGGTAATGCTTAAGAGGCTTATTTACCCAACGAACGGTTTTTTCCGGAAAGTCCGGGTTAAAACGGGCAGCAAGGAAAATGCGTTTTGACCAGGGATTGACTTTAGACTCTCGAGCCAAGCCTGGTGAATGTTTGAGCTTGAGAAAATTTAGAAAGACGAGTTTGAGTTTAAGCTTGAGTTTGAAAAGCTTGAGCTCCGCCCGAGTTCGAGCTCAAAAGCTCAGATATTGTCTACTTTTTTTCTACAACATTTCAGGGTAATTTTAATTAACAAACGGTGACTTTCGTATTTACTTATCATTTTTAGGAAAAAAGAGAGGTGCTGAGAGAAAAGACAATCAGCTTTTCATTAATTAAATAGAAAACTTGCAGATAGCACCAAAAAAACGGTACACTTTTGACCTTAATATCTCAAGCACGGTATGGGTTAGAAAAAAATTGATTATACCGCTAGAATTAACATCAAATTTTGCTCAAGAAGCAGTAATAAAATGTCAAAATTAGGAAAGTGATAATAATTATCTTAAAAAATCTCGACGAGCTTTGGTAAATGGTTTGAGCTCGAGCTCCAGTTTGCAAGATAAAAGCTTGAGCTCGAGCTCAAGTTCGAAACTTTCCAGAATGTTGAGTTTGAGTTTGAAAAGCTAAAAAAGCCCGAAAAGCACGAGCTTGAATTGTAGCGGTATATGTTTTAAATAAAGGTCAGCAATGCAAGGTTGTATTTCAATGACCATGGTCTGAGTAAATAAGACAAAAGTTTGCTTTTGGCTCGTGACTGAATTCGGCCAAGATTATTTTAAACTACTTTTGCATTGAAATTTAAAATAGTAAATCGTTAAGTGCATTGTTTATGACATTAATCAGTGACGGTAATAACGTAGAGTTTTCTATACCAGTTTGAAGGTAAATGAGCTTCTTAAACTTTCTCATATAAGAAACTATTTAAGTAAGTAGAAATTATAATATCTTTGTAGACAGTTAATTTATCTGTTGATTGATAAATAATATAAATGAATATAATAATTAAACAAATAATAAATCCTGAAAAACAATTTAAAAAAAAATTCCAAACAATTCAATTTTTAGAACACAGGAAACGCAAATAAAGTATATATGTTCTTACAAATTAATAAACACTTAATAATTGAATCAAAGAAATAACACATATTTTTAATAATATATATTGTTAACAAATTAAATTTAAAAAATAAACTTTATAAGAATATGATTCTTTTTCTTCTGCTG
>JARJDU010046563.1:0-10220 GCA_030264695.1 Lissagria laeviuscula
GAGTTGTGCTGCATTCATTCCAAAGAACCCAACAATCAATCGAAAGGTAATAACATTTATTTATTTATTGTATTAATAAATATATTAACATATTTCTGACATAGGACGACAAAGACTACAAGCTTCCTTCATTGGACATCGTGGGAGTTAATCAACTCATCCTCTTTAGAGACTTTGGCCAGGAGCCTGTCTCTAGGAGCAGGATAAAGGTGGGTGCTGGTATTGCCTCTAGCCAGAGTGTGGCCAGTCCATTCAACATTGCTCGTACGCCGCGATGTCAAATTGTAAGTAGAAAAGGTATTATAGCTCCAAACGGGTCAGCAAACAGTTGGCCACATTTGTGTCGCCGTGTCTTCAACACATCCCTTGCTTTATGAGCCGACTACGGGTCGGCTGTCGCATGCACAGGTCTGCTGCTTTCTGCAATCTGGGAGTGGGATGGTTCATCATAAAATAGAATCACATACCGTATGGTGCCCAATCGTGTTTTGTTAATGAAAAACCACTCCATTTAATTAGTTTTTATCGTTAAGCACTATTGAACCTGGTCTCTAAGTTTATTATGAAATGATGAGGGATACTCAAGAATAAGTAGAATCATTGGAGGTTAGGTACATTGTTCGTAGATACTTTTCATTGTGATAGCACAAATAACTTTTTTATTGATTAATTATGAATTTTGATATAATACAATAGCAATACCAAATTAGTTGATAGTTAGAAGTTAAAGCAGAAGAATGTATAGGCAAGTCGCTTTTATATAAATCAATTTAATATATTACTGCCATTCGTAATACCATCGAAAATGTTTTTTAAATGACCTATCTGTAGATAATAAAATTAGCAAACAAATTATAAATAATTAGTAATTATTTTATCAAATTAATTAGAAAAATGTTGTAATTCTTATCTTTATTTTGTTAATTTGTTTAGTATAATCAAACAAACTAATCATAACTCTGCCAGATATTAATTTCTTTTAATTAACTTCCTAAAATTATATTAATATTATAGTATTCGATAAGCACTAACTATTTTCATGTACATACAGCATTGATAATCTATATTTTTGCACAATATCCTTAAATGTTCCCCACATTGAATTAAAATATATCGGGCGTTTTGTTAAATCTGTGCTCATTCCACTTTTTGAATTATTTGCACTTGAAGTGACCATTGAATTCACACAATCAAATTTAATCACTACATTGTTTGTTATTTTAAAGTAATTTTTAAATAGTTAAAGCACATTATGCTTATGGTCATGGTGGTGATCATACACATCGGTCACAGACATTTATATAAATATTTTGGTATTTTCGCGCAAATCGATTGTCACTTCTGCAGGTAGCTGACAGTTAGGTTTGCGGTCATAAATTTGTAAAGCAATCTGTTTCTGTTTAGCGATCATATGAATAGGTAGGTCAGGTTAGGTCCAATTAGGCGCGATAACTCTAAGATTCTCTCATTACTCCCCCTTTTCTCACTTAAACACCCATTATGTATTTTATATAATTTATATAATTGTATTTCATATATGTGCATTGTGTTTAGTCCTCGCGATTATTTAGTTACGGGTTTTGTGTTCGTGTGTAGACAGGGTGCATGGATAGGATTACCTTGATCCGAAATGTTTTCAGCTGCTAATGAGCGTTCTTTCAGGCGAATTGCTTTGTTTTAAAATTTTATAATTTGCTAGAGCTAGATATAAATAAAAACAGCTTTTTCTAAAACAATTCGAAGGGTTGTAATTACAGGAAGTATTATAATATATGAGTTTAAATGTATGGTGATTATTATATCCTGAATACATTAATAAAAATTAGCCAGTGAGTAGATTGTAGATTGACTCAGAGACACCGCAATTAGACACGTTGTGCCTTCTCTATGATCTGCAATTTAATTTTCTGATTCGTATGATAACTATGCACACATATCTATTAAACAGAGCTGACACATTTCTATAAAGTTTTCATAAGAATCAAACCCACAATCATCGGATCAACAATGAAGGTATTAACTCAGTCCAGACTCGTGAATGTACGAAAGTCTTAGAAAATTACCAACAAAGAAACAGAAATTCGTATTTAGGTATCATCCAAAACAATCTGCAGACCATTAACTAAATAATATATAAAGTAAGCATAACTAAAAGGATAGTATTGTATAATGAGACGAAAACTCAAGACGAAAACCACAAATTACATACATAAGTGTGATGAAAGTTGAATTGAAAATATTCACCTAAATGAGCATTTGCATGTGAAATACACAAGCGAAGCCGTTACTTTCAGCTGATGGATGGAGATTCGAATGCGCGGAAAGTGTGAAACGAGCGGATTAATATTTGTAAATATGACAGGTTTATTAAGTACGCTTTCCACACAAATCCACTCGGCGCTCATTGGAGATATATACGTGCGTACAATGTGACTAAGAACGCCATAAATTTTCACCGACGCATTTTGTCGCCTTTTGTCACTTTGTTAGTTTTCGGTTAAATTAGTTAGTAAATATATGTTTTGCGTGAATTATGTGCGGGATTAAGCAAAGAGATTAAGTTGTTAGAAATCGGGTTTTCTCACTTACGCAATACTTTTATTGATTTATTTCACCTGAGTAACATATTTTCTTTTATTCGATATTAAGACGGTTAATCTAATTTCAATCAAATATCAAATGTGTTTCTGAAATTAAAGTTAAATTTATTTCAGTTATTAATTAATAAATACATTTTTAGTTTTACAAGTTACATATTACAACGAATTTTCAAGCCTAAGAAGTATATTGTTATGGTAAATATATATACTTTCGGGTTAAGAGCAAACCAATGTTTTTCTTAATAAATTTTAGAAAACAAACTGCGATTCATATATTAACGTAAGATCTTGCTCTTATATGCTATATGAAAGTTATATTATATTTATACATACAATATATATTTCACATGCTATGGGCAAACATACTTAGGTAATGCAACTGACTCCAATGTTTTTAGAATTGTTTTTACTGTACTGGAAAATTGAGGCTTTTCTTGGTCCTGTTTTTCTTCCACTGTTAATATCTCTTTTAAAATTTCTCGCGCTGCAATTCATCGGTGGTTAGCTATTAGTGTGCTCTGCCATAAACTCTTGAGTTACATCCATCTCAAGCTTTTGCCTAGTGGCACAATCTCATGGATAGGCTATATATGATCTTCCTTATAGTCTCATTCAACAGCCCTTTCTGATCAAAACTTTGAGCTAAATTGAGAGTTCTTTTAGTGACACCCTCTCACGCCCTATCAATGTTCTGCTGTTGTTATAACCCTCTAAGAGTAAGATTCGTCCTTGCAGATACCTTAAAATACTGCCCAAAGTAGAATTTTCACGAACTAATGACTTGGTTACAGTTTTTTAGTTTATCATGATTCTTGCGAGGTATTCGGTAAGCAAGGTTACACTATAAAAACATACCTTATTTTATTACAAGAATTAGAACGCTATAACGCATATACTACGAATATTTAAAAAAAAAATTGCTCAACCAAGTTACCAGTACCGCCTTTTGGAATGGGCATTATGGGCATCACGTTAGGGCGGCATCATAAGGACTGGTATCAAAATGAATTAAGAGGAAACTTAAACTTGAGATTTTAAAAATAAGGGTGTCTAGAATATTGGACTGAAAAGATAATTTGCTTTATAACTCTTTCTCTCTCTCTTAAATTAATTTATTTGCGAGTAAACCAAACTTGAAACTCATACTAGCTTTTTCTCAAAACAGTACTCAAAACTAACCGATTTTGCTCATTCTATCTATGCTTCCAATGCGTAAAAATGAATGCATACGATTTTTCACTTTTGGTTTTATATAATCATTGACAGGTCGATTTTTTGGGCAAAAAAACTTTTCTTTTCAAATAGCTGCTGTTGTGATGTTGTTAGTGGATCGTAAAGAACAACGAGACGTACAATAATTAAAATAACTTATTCGTTTCAAACTACTCGTTCATTTAGTTCGATCGCTCTAGATTGCTTACAAGTACCATACAGGTTGCAGAGACTCTGAGGCTGGTAACGCAACAAGCATCTCTCGTAGTGTGCTACCACCTCCTTTCATTACTACTACCACCCTCTCTATGTCCGCCTTAACAGCCGCCTTTCTAATATTTTTCCAATTTCGAAAAAATCCTATGCTACATGGTAGTTAATTCAATTTAGTTTTCAATTTTACAAGTCCGGTTATTCTACGATGTACCAGTTCCTCGCAAACCATGCTGCCAGCGAGAAGCAACATCACGGAAGCCGCTCAAAAATGCAGCTATTAGGGCGGTGAGAAACAATATATATTGACGAAAAAAAAAATGTTTCCAGGAAGTAAAACTGTTGGTGTAAAACATACAAAATACCCGGAGAGTTTACTTTATTTCTAATACCAAAAAAAAAAAATTATTTTAAAATGTATTTGCGGCTTGAAACAGGGGCATCATATTTAACTCTTGCCCAGAGCCCACTAACATTTGTTCAACAATCTCATAATTTATTTTTCTTATTCAAAAAACAATATACCTACAAAATAATATGTACCTATGTATAATAAACTTGCTGGAGTTAAGAACGTAATGATTAACCCAACCAAATAATTAACCTCCTTTGAATGCATTGAATGCAAATGAGCGTCCGTTACGATCGCCATTACACCAGGATGGCGATTATCGCAAATTAATTATTACTAATTCCATAGTTTATTGCAATAATAGCGTTTGCTTGGTTGCTATTTGTTGAGTTGCACACACGATGGCCGCTTACGTGCATGGAGTGCAAATATATAAATAAATTAGTGCTAAACGCATGTGATATATGCAGATAAGTATGCGCATTCCATTAATACTTAGCTATTCCCGCGATAGATTCTAATAATCTTTGCAAGCAACAAGTCGCGCCGGCGAGTGGGCATAATATTAGAAATTATTGGCTTATCATTAAGGCTACATTGTTATTATTAATAAATTGTTAACGCAAGAGCTGGTCAGGTCTAGTCTTAGATCATGCGCAATTTTATCTATAATAATCACTTATAAGGTAAATCGAGATGGAAAAAGGCAGCTTAGCTTAGCTACAGTCTCGTTAATACGACTTGCTGGCGCGTGTAAATGTTGCGTGAGGTTGCACGGTTCATTTTCGACATTTTTATTCGAAATTGTTGATCGATCGTATATACGGAAAGATATTTTAATTGAAAGGTATCAATATGTCGCTGATTATATCTAATGATGTGAATGTGAGTCCAATATGCAGATTATAGTATCGGCTATATAGATATTGTCATTGTTCGTCCTTTCATTTTCCTGTTTGTTAAACGTGTAAATTGTATAATTTCTGTGTTATGATTGTAAAATTTATGTTGAATGCTAAATTGATTTATATCGCCGACAATGACAGTCAATGTTGTTTCCTTCTCGTAATATGCATGAAACAAGTGTATCAGTGGAATCAAAATCAATGTAATGTGATATATACGGATACATTATTTAAATTTTTATTATAAAATGATTTTATTCAATTTATGTAAATTTGTAATTTGTAATTTGACCTGGTCTTTGATAAAATAGCAAAATCTAAAATTAAGTTATCAAAATATGAATTTATCACTTCGATGTCATATAAATATTGGAAAATATCAATAAATAACAATCAAATTAATTTTTCATTTGAAATTTGCAATTTTTATTGTAAATTTTGATTTTGCTTTCATTAGGTTTTTTCCAACGAGCTTAAACTACCAGTTTTGGAATCGTTGCGCATGCGTAGTTGGATAATTGTTTTCCAACATGACACGCGTCCAGTTATAGAACTAACATTACTAAAAAACCGCTTTTCCGAATGAACGAATCTATTACTGATTGTGAACCGTTCAAACAGTTCTCGGTTCAGTGATAGTACCAACAATCCGACGCATGTGCGTTTGACATGTTCTGTGTTTTCAACTTGACCACATAATGCAGCATAGCCTCCTTAGGTAAACAGTCAGTTAAGTAAAGTTTGTTTCAGAGTCACAGCTGCTTTGATGTTTTAAGCATATGATTTTTGGTTTGCGACGTTTTCCAACGCAGTCACAGAACTTGCAGTATCAGAACAGTTCTAGGCTACCCATGCGTAATTCACAGTCCATGAACAGGTTGCGGACAGTAATAAAACTGGTAGTTCGAGCCTGTTGGAAATAACCTATTATTCACTGTTTGCATTGTTCTGGATATGCAAGTTTAAAACCTGAGCCGTGTCATAGGTGGCCTTGTATCTACAACGTTAGTGGATTTAGGGTGGTTGTGGTCGCTGTTACAGTGGATTTTCTTATATAATATCAAAATCATAGATGGCCATGGACTAGGCATTTAAAGTCGTTTTTATAGAAAAATATCGACCAAGTCTGGGATTGGGGGGAAAAACTACAAAGTTTATTTGAGAAAAAAATCTTTTCAAAGAATGGTCGGTTTTTCTCAAAAAAGACAAATTTGAAATTCGAAGAACCGTTTTGCAATCTTTGTTCAGTTTTGCTTTTGAATTTTCGTTCAACTTGATTATTTTTTTTTTTCTTCTTTTTTTTTCCGTTAACTTAATCTAAAATTTAAGAAATGCAATTTAGGAAACTTATAATACAATTTACCGACTTCTAAACACCTTTAATGATCTATTTCAAATAAGTTTAAGTTCATTAAAATGATTTTTAAATTATTAATAAACTCAACCCAATCAACTTAAATGAACCAAGCTCATTATAAAAATTAAACGACCTGTTTTTACGTAACACCATAACCCTCATAACACGAATAAACCTCATTCACATAATACTCATAAGCTCCTATTCCAAGGAAGTCGCAGAATCAACATCGCCAGCAAAGTAGTAAATGACACTCAAGTTTTTGCTGTCTGTTCTTCCATCGCATTGGTTGCCGATGCTTAGCTTAGCTAGCAGGTCTTCGCTTGATTTACTTAATGCGCGGACAGCAATGACGACATTCGCATACCTTCGCAGTCGTATAATTAATGCACGCGGTCTCAAGCCATACACGCATACCTGTTACGTGAATTACATGTGCACACGAGAAGACACTATGAATATGAACGTTGTGCATTGCTTGCTGTTGGCTAGTTTCTCCATCTCTAAGCTAGCAAGCAGATGAATCTGAAGTAGGAAGAAGAAACAGCAGGCGTGCAATTGGAAGCTGACCCGGTACTTACATATAGATGAATCGCATCTATGAAGAGATGCTAACTAAGGTCGTGGTCCAATGATGTTATGATGGAAAAGAGATGATTTAATGAGTCTTTTAATGTTTGTTTATGTTGTAAAAATATGAATCTGGCGGGAAGTTTGTTTTATTGGATGTTAGAAATTATTTATGGTTTATTAAAATATTTTTTAAATAAATGAATAAATAAAATTTGAAATAACAATTATTTTAAATAAATTGGTTAATTTTAAAATATGGTTTTAATTAGATACCTAGTTCATGTCATTGAGACATGATGACTATGAAATACGAAGCAATTATTTAAATTAATAAATCTATTTTGTTTCAATATTAGTAGTATTTATTTAAATACGCGTAGATTTAATTAACAACTAACTACACTGCCTAACGCTGACGTACTTACAACGTACATAAAGTATTTATGTCTCTGGATTGTCTTGTCTCACCGATTTGTCAATGCCTTGTCATTAAAATGCACAAACTTGCCAACCATTTACATCAATTAATCAATAAGAAATTAATATAAATCACTCACAGGCTTACAACATTTAAATAATAACTCGAAGACACAAGGTATACCGTTACTTTTGCTGTTATATACATATATATATACTTATATATACAGTAATACCTCCAATATCTTAACTGCATAAATTCAAGATTTTTCTCCAACTAAAGAAAATTTAAATTTCTTCAATTTAATTTTTTTGGTTGTTTTTCATAATATTTTACTTTAAATGTTCATGTCCTTAACTTTATTAATAAATATAAAGATCGTTTAGATATACATATAGATACTGTAGCTAAAACATTTTAAACTTCTTGCATAGAAAATGAAAGAATTAGCATGCAAGAAGCGTGCTTTCGCAAAAAGCTCACGACGCCAGTAGTAGCCCGAAGAAAACAAAAACATGTCCAATAGAAAACGTGATTGATTAATTAGCTACGATAGCTATTAATTACGGACTGATGTTGTCTATATTGGGTACTCTGGGTACTCTGTCGGCATTTCTCTACAGTGGAAGTACACTACCGTATTTACGACTGTTTTTTGTTGATTTTTGCTGTTTGTATTTGTTGTAGGGACTGATAATAGTAAGTTTGCAAAACCCACGTGAACTTTGTCAATTTTGTTGTAGGAAGTGTTTAAATTGTGGTTGTAAGAAATGGTGAAATACATTTTAGAATTGTATAATAAATCTTGAATTGGTTGCAGAACTAAAGAATTCAGGAAATACATAAATCACAATGTCGATAAGAAAATAATTAGAAAATGGGGTCGACAGTAATCAGAGATGGATTTAATTGAATGAAATATGTATTTGTTAAATTTAGATATGGGAACATATTTGAATAATTCATTTTTCGCATTGGCCATTTTTCACATTTTACTAAAAATTATTCAATAGTCAAATGCATTCAGAACGATTTCCTGACTATTTACTAACAAAAGTTCCAAACGTCGAATATTAAAAAATAAACTTTCATTCATTTACCCTTTCTTATCAAGATGCAGTTAAAGATGCATATATTTAAAAGTGACATGAGTTAGACAAGGCACGGCAAACCTTCTGCTGACGGGCTGTATCCCTAGAAGATTTTTCTATCCCACGAGAGATATCACTTTAATACAAAATGTATTTATTTTATAATAGCCAAAAGAAATGTGTTTTGTTACTAAACTTCAGCATCATTATTATTAAATTATTTATGTTTACATGTAAGAATAATAGTAAACACAAAAACACAAAATAATTATGATAGATTCCCTGAATGGCATATAAGAATATTTGGGTAGGCAAATCTTGGGTTAGACATTCGGTGATAATGGCTTTTAATGAAATAATTCAAAATTACATTTTACATTAAAGTTAACAACAACATTCTGAAGATGTAGCGATAAATATATTTCTACCGTAATCTGCCTACATTTGTGAATGTTTTAATAGGAAAATGGTTGTCCAAGCTATTTTTTATCCAAACAGCGTCCACTTCGATTTGTCAAAGATGTTAATAAATTTAACCTAAAAAACGATCAAAGATATTACAAAAATATTTGTAGATTGTGGCAAATCCGCTCGGAAATACGTTGATTTGCATTTCTTAGAAACAGAATTCTACTCGTTTTGCATACCTTGGTGACTGAAAAGTTGATAGGGAACAAGGTGGTTTGCACCTCTGAAGTCAAAATGGTTTGAATTTTTTGAATATTTTTTCTTGTTTTTTTGTCACGTTTCTGCAGATTATGGCTAAACTACAGCAGACGTTCGAAATGTTTTGCATTCGTTAAAAAGATTATTAAATTCTACGCGTTATATATACCTCTGCAATTGAAATGATGGTCAAGAATTAAAGATTCTGGGGTCAAAAAGTTTTTCCTAAAAAGAATAGTAAATTCTACGGTATTTGCATACCCCTGAGGTCAAAAAGTTAAACGGAATTAGTGTGATTTGCGTACTGAAGTCAAAATTGCTGGGAATTTTCTAAATTTTTACTTGTTTTTTGACACATTTCTGCCGATTGTGGCAAACCACGTCAGACGTTTGAAATGTTTTGCATTCGTAAGAAGAATTCTTTGCTTTTAGCATACCCGTGTGATTGAAAAGTTGATCGGATATAGGGTGATTTGCGGGTCCAAAATCAGAATAGTTTGAAGTTTTCCAAAGTTTTCCTTATTATCTTGCTACATTTCTGCAGATTGTGGCAAAACCGCGACAGACTTTCGAAGTGTTCATTTGATTAAACTGAAGAAAAATTAATTATAATCTGGTGCTGACTTAAAGCGCCGTAAATTTTTTACTACCAAATTGTGTAACCTTTCCTCTAAAAAGGTTTTAATATCATATTATTTCTATTTAAATACCTTAAAACATTTCCATTTAAAACTGCATAATATTTTACACAAAATTTGCAATAATTTGCAATAAAATTTAATCATTGCCACCATTCACGTCAGCCGGACTATTACTGAGCAATGTAAAGCACA
>JARJDU010046610.1:0-11782 GCA_030264695.1 Lissagria laeviuscula
ACTTAGCTAAACAATCACCGTACTTAGAACTTTGTTAAGTGAAGTTTTCTTGTGTGTTGTATGAGTTGCTTTGTTAGTATGACTGGAGGGTAAATGTTGGCTAAGCCTATACAACATATACAGCAGCTAGCCAAACCGACAAAAAAAATTTGATGTATATTAATGCATCATCGCTGCTCTTCTGTTCTCTTGCGATAGTTAATTACGTCGGAGCGCTCGCCTGCATGGAAAACAAGTTCAGCGCGACATCCCTTGCAAAAAATGCAAAATTTTCGCGCTGACAGCAGAAAAAATGATTATTAATTAGGGTCTTGTTCTGTAACTATGCATTTTTGCATTTTTATATCGCACATTTTTTAGTTTAATTATACTAGTACAATTTATTGTCTGATTATTCTTTCTATAGAAACATTTGTAATTTTTGCTACATAATTACCAAATATAGTCTCCATTTACTAATTTTTATATTTTAATTGATTACACATGTCAATTTGTTATGTGTGTGCTGTTTTTTTCTCCCTTTATTTTAAGCACATTCCTTCCGTTATACAATCTAAAGCTAACTGACAACAGCACAAGACAGTTTAAGACGTAACCGGAGAGCTTTTAGAACTATTCGCGAGCCCTTGATAGTCGGTTTGGCTACCGGAAGAATTTTAATCATTTTGGACTGTCGTGAATCTCGTCCAATGCAAATTGTACAGTCGTATTAGTGCCGCAAGAGCTCGCTAGACGTCGGACTGCCGGCACGACATTGTGATAGAGATACGAGCGGAGGCTTCATCCGTCTCCAGTTTTTGGTTCTTTTATATTTTTATGTAGCTTTTTCCCTTGAGCCTTGTCTCTGGTTGCCTGTTGTTCTTCGACTACACGCAAGCCAAGACCAAGTCCAAGTATACTTGCGCATACAGTTTCAGTTTCAGGCGATTTTGTGAAAATTTATGAGTCCGCTCGGTTGGTGCCAAAGGGACGCTCGTTTGGTAATACACAAAAAAGAAATTAAAAGAGGAAGAGTTGGGCTGAGTTGCTGTACGAGCAAGGAATGAATGAGCGAACGGGTATAAAACATGGATGCGTAAATGTAGCTATTGTTCAAAGAAATAGTATATGTGGATGATTAAAAATTGTTTACTGAATGAGCAGTCATGAAAAAATATATATATTAGTCATACATGCAAAAGAAATTGTCAGAGATAATATTAGCTAAATTGAGTCAACTTATTTATCTTTTTAAAAAAATAATTAAAAGTTAGATCCTGTTATAAAATTATCTATTCCTAGAATAAAAATCCAAATCAAAATATTTATGTTATATCGAAGAAACCAGCAAACTTAGTCAGTATCATAAATAATATTGTAGTATATATATCATTGATCTACAATAAGCAAAAGGCAACAAGATCTAAAGAATTCTGAAGTTTTCTTAACTCTATAGTCGGCACCGTTGTCGTCGATTTAACTGCTTGCTACTGGTGGTAGAAGCACGTTACACTTGTTTTTCTATGTCGATAAATTTTAATTATTTCTTCTTTACGACTTTTCTCCTTTAGCCAGCATATCATATAAATTTATATGATTCTTTTTATGCTTACGTTTAGGAACTTCTGCTAGCGACGTATGGGAGACCGCAGTTAGAAAGATGCTGCACGTTCCAAGCATCATATTCTGTTCTTCCATTTTCAATTTATAAATAAAAGAAATGTGAAAATCAATATAAAAATATGCTCAAAGTTTTATATTGAGTTAATATTAAATCACAAAGTAATGTTAACTGGGCAAATTTATTGTACAATTTGATTTTGATCAAAATTACAAAACTTTTCTCTTAAAAATTAGTAAAGGCGCACAAAAGAATTATTTTTTCTAGCATGTCGATTCACATTTTATTTTTGTGCTACTTTCCTTCTTATTAACCATCAAAGAAACAATTGGAATGTATCATCAAAAGCATACAACTAGAAAGCGCAAATAAATGAAGAGGTAATGAATAAAAAAGTTTGAATTGATGTTTTCGTGCTCGATTGAATTACTTCTAACATGAAAGAAGATGAATTGATGAAGAAGTTTACGATAAATTATAAGATTTTTTTTTTTTTTGTATTTCTACTTTTATGAACTGGGTCGTAACGCACTTGTGCTCAAAACGACGCTCGAAAACAGCTCAGTTAGTAAAATACACTTGAAACGATTACGAGAGACGACAAGACTCATATTTTCCTTATATTTTATATTTTTAACGATGATACTAATAGTAAACCTAGCAGCAAGTAGAAAATATATTTACAACGTTTATTAGGTTTGAGCAGAGAAAGAAAGTATTAAAAACATGCACTAGAAACTGAATTTAAAAAGTCTGCATTCAAAGATTTGATGAAAAAGAATTTAATTTAGCATCAACTTATAAATGTAAAACGAGAAATGTAAAGGAAATGCGGCAAATTTTTGTTTTATGTAGAGGTTATTAAAAACTTGTTTGTAATCTCTAATTGCATAGTTATAATAGTTGGCTTCTGCCAATAAAAATGAAGTAGAATGATGCAATTTGGTATACAAAGATCGTAAAAGTGTACAATTTCTGTTGATCACATTGTAACCTAAATATTATTTTACTAGAAATGTTGATGTTAAATCAAAAAAAAATAAATAAAAACACATCATTTTTTTGTATATTATTGATAGGAAAAAAAAGTTCTATATTAGCCCATTGAACTTAATAATTCAAGTGTAAAGTTTAGTTGATGAAGAATAATAATAATTACCGTGTTACAGTATATATAGTAATATAGAAAAGTCTATAAAATATATTTGGAAACTGTTTTTTTTTTTAAATATTTTTGCAATATTTAGAATTTATTACAAATATATTGTAAATGACAACTTTATAAACGTTCACTGCTAAATATTTAACACATTTTTAAGGTTTTTATTATTAGCAAAACAAAGTATCTGTAACTGCTCTAGGTTTGCAATTTTTGCAGAATTCAAATGTGTAACATTCGAAGTATGCCAGTCTGTTGCATGCCACAATATTCTAGTTATGCAAAAGTGATTACTTTGTTCTCATATTTTTCAACCACAAAAATGTTTAATTTTTTATTGAAAATATAAAAAGATAAACTATAGTATAAAAAAATTTGAATACGAATAAGAAAAAATCTCAAAATATAGATTGCGAAGGAGCCGAGTACACGCACAAGACCAAGATGGATGGGCGTACACCTAGATTTTCTTAAAGCTTCTATGTTATAAATATTTTAGAAAATGGTTTGATAATTTATGATATTTTTACTAAATAATTTTTTAATTTAAATAAAATCTTAAAATTGCATCAAATTATTCATAGAAATTGCTATAATAACTTTTACTACATTCGACTCTACTTTTATATGTTTAACTCGTTTAATTTTAGTAAGTTTGTAATATTTTTTTTAAATTTTTAAAACCGAAACGTTTTATAAATGCTGTTTTATTATAGTTCAAAAAATAGTTCATCGGATAAAATTTTGACATACAGCCTGAAATGTTTCTATTGAATGCAAAGCAAAATGTAAACGTTTTAAAATCGAATAGTTTTCAGTCAAGCGTTCCAAAAAGAGTTCAAATATTAATTTTCCAATATTTGCTATTAGTTCTAAACTCACATTGCAGTAATGAATTTATTTCACAATTTCTACAATTTCTACCACAATTGTTAATTAACTGTTCAGAAGAGTTTGCAAGTTTATCAACTTGCTGATACAAAATAAATGCTCATGTTCTACATTCTCATTGCAATGTAAATTTATTTAAAACCGGTGTACATGGAAATTAATTAAAACTAATAACTTTATAAAATAGAGGAAAATGGGTAAATTAATAATTACTTTAATATAAAGTTAACTTTAACTTTAACATTAAACAAAGAAAGAAATAAATTGCAAATACATTGCAATTGCTGGTATAGTAATTTAATCATTAATACAGTGTTGCATTTATTTGTATTTGTGTTAATAATTACTAAAACTCTTTAGATTTGCCAGTTGCTTCAGTGGCAACCAAACCCTTGCTAGCTTTATTTACTTTATTTTGCAATTTATAATGCACTATAAAACTCTTCTATATTTGCTGAACATAAACACTATATATGTGCAAATAATTAAATTATGCAATTTTATGCTTTGTATTCCTGTAGCCCCAGTATTTATAGGTTTTCAGTACTTGATCCTCCATGTTGTAATATTATATTTCACAGAAAAATTGCATTTATGAAATAGAATGTTACATCTGGTTAGCAAAGACATAATAAGATAAATTACAAGAAAAAAATTCAATTTGCATTTGACCAAATGAAATAAATTTTATAAGAAGTTACTCATAACCGCAAAGAATCTGTCCTGAAACTTATACTCTTCATAATTCCTAATACGCAATATGTGTCACAATAGTCTGTTTCCAAAATGTATTTGCAAGGAAACTCTTTCCTAGCGGACAAAAACCAGGAAAATTTAAGCTTTTTTATAGAAGGAAGGAAACTGTTGCTGTTGTTAAAGCTGGACACAAATAAAAAGATTGCTAGTTCTGTACAAAGAAATATTTTCTTTCGCAAGCATAATAGAACGATACCTTGTACGTAATTCTTTTATTTATATATAATGTTCCACATACTCAGCTCAACAATTCAATACAAGACTCATACTTCTAGAACTCTAAACGAAAACCTGCAATATACAGTTTGAGTCTTAATCATAGTAAGTATATAAAACAATATTGTTTATCTATACAAACAGATTGAATAAGTAAACAAAAGAAACGATTAATAACCTTGTACCAACAACTAGTTCTGGAATCATGCGCATCAATAGAAAGATCAGATTATCAACAGAATTTATTTCTTAAACATAAGAAGCACAAGATTCTAAGATGGAAAACTAGAACATGAAGTGGATGTTAGAATTGGAGTAAACAAGAGAGTAAGTTTATCTAAATTTTCTGCTATCGCTGTATTGAACAGTCAATAGAAGTTGTGCAAGTTTGTATAGGAAAGTAATCCCTAGGCTTTCACTTTTATATTCGTATGTTTGGTCGACCGTCAACAATGGCGATGTGCCTTTGCGTTCCTTTTCGAGCCCTTTCGCTTTTCTTAGAGCTCCAGTAATACGAATGTGACAGAACTCAAACGCAAATAAATCTCGCGTTCGCATATTCGATCCCGACCAGTTGGAGTCAAGCGGCCGAGAAAATCGAATCTAGCGTACGCCTGCTTCCTCCGATTTCGGATTCTCGTACACAAAAACCATGCATTGAAGGAGTTTCAAGCGGAAGGAGCTGAGAATCCAAGCTCAAAACTTTCGATTTCTGGCATACATCAAGATTACAAATGTCGACTAGCTGCTCTAACATACATATGCAAACAGTCTAATGTCAATCAACTAGATTTGAATCTAAGTCATGGCAAACTTGATCTTGATGTGGTTTCAACAAAATAACTTGCGAAATTGTGAGTGCCCGTTCTGTTCTCTTCCTTGGTGCGTAGTTTATTTAGTCATCAACCATTTTTGATGGATTAAAAAGGCCCAAATTGTGGCAATTCGGTAAAAAGATGTACCATTACGCTTGCTTTTACTGCTCAGATATAAGAAGTAAATCAAAAAAGAGCAACAAAAGCGAAATTAGATTTGATGTCTTTAATGTGCCCTATTAACATAAAAGCATAGACGGATGGCCAACGGTTAAAACAGAGAAAGTACAGAGAATTTTGGTACGATGAGAGATCCCCAAATAAAATAAACTTACGTTTCCATGGATTTTTTTTGCTTTCATTCGTGCGCTGCCTTTATTTTATTTCGGTTTATTTTTTTGCGTGTGGCATTGCTCTTGTGGAGGACTTCTTCTGGAGAGATGTACAGCATTGCTGGACTCATGAGAAATGTCTGGTCTGATGCTTTGTTTATGAGCCATGACAACAGCAGGGAACTTTATAGGGAAAAAAAGCATTGAAGTGGTGACGGAGGGTAAATCCTAGTTTGCTGTTTGCCGCTTTTTTCATTCTTATTCTTTGTTTTTATAGAAAATACTACTGTTTTGTTTCAGTTCTTTTTATTGCGTGAATATTTTGGTCACAAACTGCAGAGGGCGCTGCTAAAAGACTAAAATAAAATGTTTCTTTCAAAATTTCCCTTTTCATTGTATCCATGTACTGAAAATACTGTCTTATCGCAGGCAGACACTTTTCAAATGTGTTAGGAGTTTGTCGAAAGTCGAAAGCACAGGGCGTCCTTAGAGAATAAAGCAAGCTTGCTTCAGCTGTTAGCTGTTAGTGCTCGTGAAGTCTCTCAGCTATCGTGCTGTTATGATGTTCTGCTGATGTAATGTTCTCGTTGGACGCAAAAGTTACAACAAGAATAGAAGATCGTTGTCTCTCGACGGATTAGTAAAAGACTGGAAAATCACGAACGCTCGGGCTACTGCTAGTTCAGCTGCCATACCGGGTTGAACTAGCGCTTAAAAAGTTGCATCTCGGTGAGGAAAAAAAATTGAAGCTAATAATAGAAGCAATAAAAAAACAGCAAAGGAAGCAAAAAATTGTTAACAAGTAGATGACAGTTTTGGCACTAGCTCTCGCAATCCATACGTATACAAAAAGCCACCATAACTTTTCTTGTTCTTGTATTGAGTGACTGCAGGAAATCTATTGAATTATTGAGTACTCCGAGAAGAACTTTTTCCTATTTGCCTGAATCGCTTTTTTTTCAGGAGTTTGTTAAAATGTATTAGTCTATTCTGTATATACAAACTTTGACGAAAGAAATCTATATGTACATAATACTTGTAAAAAGTAGGGAGGATAAAAAGATTACTGAAATAACATCGTTTATGTTATACTAATATAATAAATAATTTAGTTGGTAATATAATATGAGGTGTACCAATACAAATCATTTGCCAAGCTCACTTGTAATTATCTCCTATATTTGACAACATTTTTACAGCAAAATAAAATAATCAACGTGAATGCGAAATACTATTCTATTTTTGCTGAAAAAGTGATTGCGCCCTATTTTCGCCTGCAACATGTTTGTCCACATTTTTCGTTCACAATTGCCACTCCTGGCTCTATTATCGAGTGCATCCGAAGCAAGTACGCTTTTACCTATATTGCAACCGGAAACGAGAACATTTTTGTGTGCAGTTTTAAGTGCATTGAGTGCATAATTGCACTGACAACAATCCGTCTTGTAATATTTTTATGTGCAGACTATTTTTTTGTTTTAATATAACAAATAGATGCTGAATAAATGTGGTCAACACAACAACCCTTTTAGTATTGCGTAACAAGATAAAACATTTTAATACAATGCCGCAATTCACTCATTTTTGCTATTTATATTCTGTATTTAGTAAATTGGAAAACCAAACATTTTTAAACAAAATAAACCTTTACAAGGGCATGTCTTAAACTGTATAATATGTTAGATTAATAATTTTCAATTCCAATGAACTTATAAACCTACATATCATTAAAATTTAAAGAAAACAATTCTCATACAAACGAATTTTAAAAAGTAAAACAGCGATGAAGGACTTACTGCAATTTAATTTTAATAATCATCCTCCAATCCAATTATATTCTATTTGTTTTCGGAAATTGATTTTATTCCACTAATTTGATCTAAAATCCGCATTTAACAATCCGGTTAAATCTATTTATTGTTGTCCGAAGTACAAAATGCAAACTAATAATAACTGTAAGCCTCCAGAATATCTATGCACTTTTCCATCTAAATACAAAAATAACTAGCTTATGCATTGCGAACGATTTAATTTATTTACCAGTTCGATAAATCGCATCGACCGCTTACCATGTGATATCAGTGAAAAAAAAAAAAGAGTAAATATACCGAGAAACAAAAGACTGGCAGCTGCTCTCGTTGAGTTATCAAAATTCTCATCATGAGCTTTGATTTTTGTTCCATCTCGATCAACAAAGACATCGAATAGCCAGAACCGGCATTCTAGAGGTTTTTGCTCTATAACTCAAAACATCTCCGACTAATGAGCAATGTATTATATACCAAAAAAATCGTTTCTCAAAGCTCTATTCAAAGATATATGATTGATCCACATTATGAGCATTTGAAAAAATATAATTACTCAAAAATGAAAATTTGACAACCATTTGAGTAAAAATAAAACTCCTAAACTAAAAAAATCGTACAAAAATGGTACATATACCAAAATGTGCGTCATGATTATCTCTTTTTAATGACATTAATCCCGTTTTTCGGTAATAATATTTTCTCCCGGAAATCCCCAAAAACACAATTTTTTAAACTTTTTGCCACTTTACTTTTTTTTAACTATAACTCTAAACATTTCCATCTAATGAACAAAGTATTATCTAAAGCTATATGATTGATTCACATAATGAGCATTTGAGAAAATATTATCTGTACAATTACGTAAAAATTGTAAAATAAGAAAAGCCTCCTCTTTTTGGGCTTTCTTCAGTAGTCTTTTAACTATCAATCATAGAAAAAATGATGTATATACTAAAATGTGTGCCTTGAATCTCTCTGTAAAGAGCAGGCCTTCTAGGGATGCCCAAGTAAATATTTTAAGAGCTTGAATTAATTTTGAGACGCAGTGCATGTGCAGCGATGTTGACAACTAAATATAAAGGTCTAATATTTAAATGCTTAATTTTTACATGTGCCTAAAATTTGAGATCTAAAAAGTTGTTCTTGGCTTTAGTGAAAGCCAGCTCTGGCAATAGCATGAGGATTTTGGGAACATTTACATTGACACTGGCATGAAAAAGAAAATCTTGCAATGTGAAACAGAAAAAAATGAGAATAACAGAAACCGAGGATAGCTTCCAGTGTTTTCAGTGGCAAACGGTTTACGAATGTCCGACGCGACGGCTTGTCAAAAATAATGTTTCTAGGCAGGCAGACTCTGGCTTTGGCATTAAATACAGAGCACGTCTTATGTGCCATCAAGGATAGATTTCTCCAAGACTAGAAGACGTTAAAAATCTTTTTGGAAAATAAAAAGAAGAAACGGATATTTATTGTGTTCATAAATATCTAGAATCTTACCATTTTAATAAAGAAATATTACTTTTACATACAAATTAACTTAATAGAAATATTAAATGAGTAGGGTTAACAGACTGATCTTGTTCCTATTGAAATGTGTAAATAAAGAATCATTTCGGCGATGAGATCAGCCTGTCAAACCCAGCTCGACGGACTTCCCACCCACAAATCCATTTCGTTAGCATAACTCAACCATTAACTCGATACCACCAAGCTAGTAATTGCTTATTGTTGTTTTTATAAACATAAAAACTAAATAAGCGTTGTTTTAATAATAAATTGCATTAAATTTTGATTAGGAACTGTGGTTTTGCGAGGATACTAAAAACACGCTTGTTCGCGTCTTCGTTGACGCGAAGGTAATTCCTACTGTCGTACGTATAGCAGAAAGAAAAAGCCGTCAAGAAAACTACTCGGTGCAAGCAAGCTCAAAGCTGTAACTAAGCTTTTCTACTATTTTTGCTACATCCGGCAAGGGCGTTTATCGTTGTGCGATCGAACTGGAGAAGAAACGCGGAGAGGAAGTCTGTAACAAATGGTTACAGCGAAAAGGAGGTTACCCAAAGCTGCCTAATTGCATGCCTTCAAAAATTCGACGATTCCGCCCCTAAGAGCTCTGCTGCCAGTAAATTGCCCCAAATGCCTGTGGAACTCTTCGTTAAGTAAGCTCCAGAATTTTTTTCAACGTGCACCTGATCGGTGAATTGGAACTCGCAATGTGATCGGGTAAATTTTGGGGTTACTAGAGCTACTATATAAATAAATACTGGGATTGTGTTTCTGTTTGCATAAGCAACAAAAAATCGACTTGCCGAAAGGGTAAGGGCTGTTAATTAATGCGATCGAGCGCATACCAATTGTTATTGTTGTGGTGGAGAAGGAAATGTTTGGAAGATAAATCAACAAATTGACGGTTGAATGGACTGTGGGAAACGATTCTGAAACGCTGTATTGAATCTAATAATCAGAACTGTTGAGATTTGGGGCTTATAGTGGATTGTTTGAATAACATGAATCATATTGAGAGATGCTGAGTTATACGAAGTGTTTATGCTTAAAATTTGTAGGTTAATGTGATCAATTGAATGGGCAAAATGCAAAGTTTTATCGGAAAAAATTAAAAGATATATTGTATATTGGTTTAATGAGAGATTTTAACCGATTGTTAATAATAATCCGGTTTAAAAAACCATTCTGACAATAATTGGTAGGAGTTGGTGAAGGACATGCTATAATGACCTTGCATATATAGAGATTGATGCGAACTGAGACCAGTTAGATATGGTGAGATAGGCTCTGAAGCTAAGCCGCTTGCGCGTGACACGCCATTAATTAAATCAATTATTGTTATTAACTGTGTTCTAATCGCTTGAAGGGAAGTTTACTCTCCGTTCCAGATAGACTAACTAGCTACCAGTGTTAAACCAGCCATATCTATCTTAGATAGTAGTAGCACAAACTCAGAAATTTCATTAATTTATAATAATTATCAACATAACAAAGGTTTGTTATTAAATTATGGCAAAACTAGCATTAAAAAGGAGCAACATCGATGAAACAAGCTGATAATAAAAATAACTAAATTTTGTAAAGATGTTTCTATGTAAATTGGCTAAAATGCCAAGCAATCGGTAAAAACAAACTCGTAACATTTGCTTTTATTCAATTCAATTATATATTTGTAGAACAACTATGAATGCTGTTTTTGAATTGCGAAATTTAGATACTTAATGAGGCCAACATGAATGTAAGACATTTACCGAATCATTTATCAATTTGTTCAATGACATATAAATATTATATTTTGCGTGTATGTCTGCAATTAGCGTAAATAATTTATGTAATTATTAAAGATATGTTGTTAACATGTTTGTGAATGAATATGGATTTCAGTGAGCGTTGCTTTTAATTTGGAAAAGTCATAACTTGTTATTATCGATGCTGCAAGTTTAATTATCACCATGATTATTAAATCATTTCATTTGGGCACGTAACCGTAAACTGATGCATATGCGGAACTAATTCATGTATCGACCATGTTTACGATTTATCTATAAGTAATGAGTATTACGCACCTTGTTCTATAATGAATGTGCGTAAATTACTAGATCGTTGCAAAATTATTTCATTTGGAAATTTGTTTAACAATTTCATGTTGAACTACACTAATTGCTTGAATTAGAATTAGTTAAAAAAAATTATATTCATATATGTCAATTATGAACCTATTAAACGTTTATTTTTTATTTTTTTGCGGAATTTAAAAAAATCATGCTTTAGTCATAGGTTGTGTTCATATTTCTATCGAATTTGTGTACATTTATTTTATTATCGTACGTATCGTATGGTATAGTACAATTTTTCGCTCATCGTTCGCAGAACACCTGTTTCCAGTACGCATTTGCGATTTGAAGTTAAACTATTAAAACACGAAATTCTGAAAATAAAACAAAAAGTACTAGTCCTGAAAATTCTTGCAACATCTGCCAGTGTAAGACCAAAGTTGCTCTGGCAGGAATTACGGCCACCTTTGACTACTTACTTACTCTTACTTGCGCTAACATCTATACTAAACAAGAACGCATTAAGAGAGTCCACATAAAGTCAAATCATTATTCCTGCAAGCGTCAAATTCCTCTAGCACCCTCCCGCCCAGTCACTTAATAATAAACATTCGCTCAAGCAGTCCATCAAAAGAAGTCACT
>JARJDU010046660.1:0-13611 GCA_030264695.1 Lissagria laeviuscula
ATAGATTCAAAAACAAACAGTTAATCAATAATAACCAAGTTTTTTTAAGAAATTGAAAACAACGAATGAATAGAGATGCATGCCAGGTAACTTTTAAAAGAGTGAATGACAAGTCGCACACATGTTGAAATTTGCATAATTCTATAAAAAAAAAAGTTGATAGATTTAACTAAACTTATGGTAAGATTGTCTTCTTTCTTCTCCTTTCATCTAAGGGTTTTCCCTGTGGCAATACGGCTTGTTCTACTTCTTCCACATGAGGTGTCATGTGGTAAGACTTTGCGCGAAATGTACTGTCTGTGTAGCTAGTAGCGAACCCATCTACAGATGTACTTGTAAACAGTATAAAATAAATTTGTAAAATTACAAAAGTTTGAAGTTCTGAGTTTTGTAAACTTAACATGTATTTTCCTAGGTAGTCAATTGTATTAACTAGGATTATATTTGTCGCTATTTGTCCTGTACCATATATTTTTCATACATTTTAGTGGAGCGTTTTCTTACTGATTATGATGCGTTTTATAATATTTACAAATACTTAATTAACAACACAATTTCTACAAAGCATTTTATCTTTAGGGTAAACAGAGAAGATATTTGGTTTTTTGAAAACACCATTTGGTATAACTGATATATTTAACAAAACCAGTTTTATTTTTAATTTTATAATAAGTATCCACATTCAAAATTAAAATGTGCATGATAAGTTACCCGCTATATTTTTTATATAAATAAAACATTAAAATATTTTCTAACTATTTAATTATATCTTTTATTAACTTTTACTCTACTCATATTTCAAATTAAAAGAGAAACTTTTTAATACATGGTATAATTATAAGTCGGTAGTAAAAAGTTAGGAATATATGAAGCTCAATATGAATTCATTATGCATATGTTTCAAAATTATGTTACTAAATTAAAAAGGGTTGTACATTTTTAATGATTTCACTTGATATATAAATTCATGATCGGCAATTTTTAATCACAGAATACATTTATCTGGAACACTACACTCCACTAAATTTAATTCAAAATGTTTATTTGGAAGGCATTTAAACAAGATTCTTTGCCGCAAAATTATTTTCGCGTTCAAGTAAGTAATTTTCACTTTAATGAATTTAAACTCCAAATGACTGTCTTTAAAATTATAGGTACCAATTTTAAGATATCTCGGAATTGAATTGTATAAAAATGAAACATTTTGGTATGGATTTTATTCCAAAGTTCTTTTGTTTAATACTGTCATATTATTTACTGGTTTAGAAACATATGAATTTTTTATACAATGGGGTAATTTAAACACAATTGCAAGTGTAACCAACTATTTGTTGACTCACGTAATGGGTAACGTATTATAAATTGTTATATATTATTTATATTATTTACTTAAATGAAATTAAATACATTGCATAAATTGAAATTGAAGGTAGCGTTGAAACAATTTTACTTTATATCAATCGCAAAAAGATTGGAAAAATGATGTTGTCTTTGCATAAGCCACCATACGCTCCTGATCAAGTCCGTGGAGGAAAGGTAGAAAATCAATGGATTAGACAAATCGTTTGGATTACGGAAGCAATGTATCTTTTATTTGCTCTCGTTCTCTGGATGACAATAATAATGAGCGTGGTAGAAGTGATTCACAATCGACTGACAAAACCACCAGAAGGATGGACAATGGCGTTTGCACCAATGACTATCGGTGCATTTCAGAGACGTTCTCCTTATTTTGAAATATCCGTCATCTATCAGGTGTTTGAAGTTTCAGTATTTGCATTCATCATGTTAACGACATATCTTTTGCTTTCTACGATTTTGGGACATATAAGTGTGCAAATGAAAATTCTATCAAATGGTTTAAGGTATTTGTATGAATTGAAATTATAATTTAAAAAGACGGATTCAGATTTATTTTGAGCATCATGATTGAACAGTATAGATTAAAAGAAAGTGTTAATAACAATGCATTAAAACAATGTCAAATATAACAATATTGAGTCCTGTGAGAAAATCAAAATGAAACAGATGTTCTTTACCGCCAATATTTGTTTTGTTACTTGTCACTGGCATCCAATTAATATTAATATAAGAACAAATAAACATTTATTTTTATATTAATATCTATATTTATAGATAGCTTAGTCACAGCTGATAGGGCAAGCTCAAATAATTTCACCGATGAGAACTTATCTGCAAAAGTAATTTATTTTCGATCCATACCAATGCTATTGGTTTATGTAGGCGGAATTTTTCATCTCAAATCTAGTATTTGATTTAATTATTTTTTGTTTATCGGGGTGTGCTTATAATAATCTTAAAAATATATTTTAATAATCAGTAAAACTTGATGTTAGTTAGGAAAAAAATATACTATATAATTTTAACAGTCTGCTTCTTCATTCACTTTTGACTTATTTATTATTAACTCTTCGTGCGTTGCTGCGAGTGCACTGAGTTTTCTTAAAATTGACCTAGTCTTTTTGAATTAATTGAAATACTCATGCATTTTATCCCTAATCAACCTCTATTCCCGGTAATGCTATATGTGCTTAATCTAATCTCTTTATTGGAGACCATAAGTTATATGCGTACAAATTTTTGATGAAATTGCTTTATTTGTTTAAGTAAACCTTCATCTCTATTGTTTTTAGGGGTGGTTAAAATCTTTTGTGTTTTTCTTACTTCAAAATTTGTCATTTCATCTCGAATAAACTACCATTCAAAATTGATGTTAGGGTTGTTTCTTTATGCCAGAATGCTTCACGGGAGGTACTACTAACAAATTTTCAACGATTTATGGCGATCGGATAAATGGTTTTGAAATCCATAAAATACACACACACATACAATCAATTATGTAAATATAGTTGCTTAAAAACAAATGCCCGTCTACTGCCTACACCCAATAAGACAAACTTGTGGAGTGATCACCTATAACGATACCTTTTCGAGTTATAATGCGCAAGCAGTCCGTGAACAGCCGCAGTAGCAGAATATAAAGTATGCCTTTAAGGGTAATATTTGGCTAGCGCTGCCGTTACTACAAAAAATAGACTACATCCAATCACGATCAGATCTGTTAAAAAAGTATTATGACGTTATTCCTCCAACAACCGGGAGAGTGGGTGAACAATCAAGTTTCTATTAATCTTAAAGAAATATACAATTTGACATTCTAGACCAAAACGGTTGATTGCATTTATCAAACAATTACTTTTGAAACAGAAAAAGGTTTTATTCCTCTCTTAATAATAGTTATGCCTGTGTTAGTTATAAAGATGTCCAATGCCTAAAACATGCGAAGGACATTTCAATTTTAAACAAAGAGGGTGGGGGCACGAGGTGCTCGGCGCTGTCAATCAGGAGGCGCATGCCAGTCTGTTTTTTTGTGACCCAACCTCATATTCTGTTCAGTTCGTTCATCATTCGCATTGTTTTGCATTCGCATTCGCATAAAGGTAACACCTAAGCGCATTTCAGCTATCAAATTGTAAAGTTCTCCTTGCTTTTTTTTCTCAATTTGTTGATATCTGGAACCCACATCATTTGTTTTGAGCGTGTATTCCGCTGTGGCGCATTATCCAGATGGATTAAAAGATAACACAATTATATAGCAGAAGGTTTTTCTAATGCTTCTAGATATTTATCTTCAAGTTTAGATCGAGAGCAAGATTAAGAATTAGATAACTATTAACAGCCAGCTGACTCGGAATAGGGTAAATATTCTGGTGATTTAAGATTACAAAAAAATTTGTTCTTAATTTTTGCTACAACAAATTAACACGCATAATCGTTGACTGTAAACAGAGTTTTGCGTTTTATCTTATTACCGCGAAAAATGCGCCGTAAGTCGCGGACTGTAAACAAGGCTTTATTCCTCCTTTCCGTAGTAAGCTTATCACATCATCCATTAGGATTCGGTCAAATACCTTGGTAAGATCTACAAAACATCGGTTTAGCGTACTCGATGGCTTTCTCCGTTAGTTGTCTCACTATAAAGATAGCGTGGAGCGGTTATGTCTGATTATTTTGGTTAACAGTTGTGCCATCGGTTTAATTTGACATATTCGACGGTAGTTCTTCGGTTCTTTATTACTGCCTTTTTTTGTAAATTGTCATTGTTGTGTTCTTCCAGTTGCCAGCCACTTTACCATCTTTCTTTGTCATATTAAACAGGACTGTTTTCTTATCTTTTATGCCCGCCTTAAGCAGCTTATTGGGAATGTTGTCTTAGCCAGGTGCTTTCCTTGTTTTTAGATTTAAGATGTTTGTATGACCTTTTACTTTCGTTATGTGGCCATCTATTGTGTGCTCTTCTTTTTTCTTTAATTCTACTATCGTTTGACTTGCGTTTATATTGTTAGGGGTGTATAGGTTTTCAAAGTAGGTAATTCATTCTGCAGAATGCCGATATAATGAGCCTTGTAACCCTTCTTTACTTTCTGTTCAGTCCGTTCAATATTCGTATCGTTCACTATTAGGTTCTGGACAATATTACATTTCACAATATTACATCGAAGTAAACTTTCGACATTTGCATGCAATTAAAATGCATAAAGATATCACTAAAGCGCATTTCAGCTATCAAATTGTAAAAGCCTCCTTGCTCTCTTCTCAATGTGGCGCTTTATACCCATGGATTAAAATATATCACAATTTTATATAACAGATAGTCTTTTTTTCTTTTGTTTCTAGATATTTATCTTCATGTTTAGATCGTGAACAAGATTGAAAATTTCTGGTAACAAAATATTTGTCTCTAGTTTTTGCTGCAACAGATAGAGGTGGCCTCACATCTAGCTCAACGGTAAAGCATGTTTTGCGGGCTGTGTGGGGTGCTAATCTATTACCTATTGGCTTGCTCTAAGTCACAGTTGCACACTAGTTTTCTAGCTTCTACCGAAAAACTGTTTGCAATCTTGGCAGGTTGCTAGCAGTATCCTGTTGGAACGCGCGTCAGCTCGGCACAGCAGACCCTGGCCGAGGGACCAGGTCGACGCTGATTGGCTAGAAGCAAGCTCTGGTATAGTTTTGCACACAAGTTTAAGCGGTAGCACACAGAATCGTATGACGGTTGATTAGTACATTTGGATATCTATAACATGCATCTTTCGATGAGCTACTGTTATCGTCGAGGATCTGCTGTGCCGAGCTGGCAGTTTTTTGGTGAATGCTAGAGAACTAGTGTGCCACTGTGGCATGAAGCAAGCATATAGATAATAGAATAGCAGCTCCGCATAACAAGTTTTACCGCTTGCACTAGATGTAGAGCCACCTTAAACGCGCATAATTGTTGACTATAAACCGAGTTTTGCGTTTTATTTTTTGTCCCAAAAATATATATACGTCTGTTTGTGCGGTTTCGTGTTTCTCTATGTTTGTTGAGTTTGGTATCGTTTTTATTATTACTGAACGGATTGTACGCTATGAGCTTCTTGCTTGCAAGCGATTCTAGTTCTTTATTGAACCAAGATTGGTAGTTGGTTTTTGTGTTTATATATATATATATATAACTTTAAAACTGACGAAACTTTAGATGGCCATCTATATGGCACTTGAAAATCTCTCTACCTTTAACGTTAACATTTGAAGCTTAAGATCAGAACTTAACTGTGCTGATGAGTCCCAACAGAGCGAAATCTGTCCACGGTTGGCGTACGATATTACCAACTTTCTTTAGCTCGGAAGTAACCAATTGGTAATAACTTAGTTATACATGGTAATATTACTGCACGAGCATCCTATTAAGAGTCTTGCGGACTAAAGTTTTGTAACATTTTTAACTTTTGCTGTATTTCTATATAGTCTGGTTCTTATAGCTTTCTTTGCAGCTTCTGTTTTTCCCATGCTGTGTCAATTTCTTGCTCGATTTGGTTTTCTAATTGTTTTTTCCCGTCGTTGGTTCCTGAAAAGTTTTATAGTGCTCTCAGTTCTCAGTGGTTCATTGTTGTATCAACCCAATTGGCAATAACTTAAGATTATATAAGTTAAAATTAGTGAACCTAAAATTTCTAGTATAAACTATATACACAGTGAAACATTGATATACGTCTGTTTTGTCATACAGCAAAAAAGAATTTCATCATTCTTCACTTGTTCATAGACACAGCCATAGACATAAAAATTAATTGAAAGTAAGTTTGATAATTTATTTATATTAGGATTAAGGTAAAATTACAATGAAAGTAAAGTAACATTAAAAATGAGTCATTCTTCAATAATTAATGAGCAAGGATAAAAACTGATTTCCTTTATTTTCTTCAAATCTAATTTAAAATAATTGAAAACCACACGTATCGGCCGATTCACCTCGGAAATGAACTAAATATTTAAGGTAATGCATAATAAAATCCTAAAGTATATATTAATAAACCTTATATTAAACAAAACCTAATCAACATCTGCGAGAAGAATGAAATTAAAATAAATATAAAACACATAAATCAATATCCAAATTATAAAATATTTCTAATAACTTCGATCTAATACTTATGAAGATTAACTAATTTTAGGAACCTACATCCTCGTGCAGTGCAGCTAGCTGGTACTTTGTCGGATGATGATAAGGTGGTGAATGAGAAAATGGACCTGTTAATGCGGAATTCAATAGATCACCATCTACAAGTTTTAAATTTGGCGGCGGAAATGGAAAAATTATGCAGCATGATGATTTTATCCGTATTTAGTTGCAGCATCGTATTGATGTGTTTTCTATTATTTTTTGCATCTCTGGTATGCATATTACCACTCGCTGTACAACTACCCGAGATAATTTAAAGTAATAATTTGCACTGTTTTTAGTTTCCCGTTGGAAGCATTGAATTTTTTCACTTTTTTTTCTACTGGTGGTGCGTTGTCTGTCAAGTGGGTTGTTTTTGCTATTGGGGCAATGAAATGAGTTTGGAAGCTGATCAGGTTGCAAAAGCCGCGGCTGAAATTGATTGGCCAGGCGCCTCTAGGCACGTGACAAACGCTATAGTTATGATTATAATGCGTGCACAACGCCCACTTTATATCACAGCAGGGAAATTTGTACCTCTAAGCGTGGAAACTTTAATGAAGGTTAGTGCATTTATTTTTTAATTAAAGTAAATATTAATATATGAATATTTCAGATTGTTAAAGGATCGTTTTCATATTTTATGGTATTAAAACAAACACAAGAGGATGCTGAAAATATTACATAAACGAATTATTTACATTGGCAAAACTAGTATTAATGCAAGTGATTTATTAGCGACCACTATTATTGCACGTCATAGTACATTTTAATTAAACTATCAATATGGTGGTGTCGATGTTGTATGAAATTTTATAGAAATGTTATAGATAATAAATGATAAAAATAAATATTATTTAAATTATTTTCATTATATTAGAATTGATTTAGAGCGGTCTCAAAATTCAGTCGGATGTTCTATATTAAATGATGATACTATCAGTAATGTAATTCCTGGTTTGCAACATCTGCATTTTGCAGCATATACTTTATATATTAGAGGTATAGCTTGTAAGCCCATCTGCTAACCACCTTTCTTATTTAGTAATTGGCGAATGCTATGGCCTCCTAATCTCTAAGTTAATAAAGATCCGGCACAATTGAACTTGAGTTTAAATTTACCTGCTCTGAAACACAGCTCGGGATATCTACTTAAAGGGATCGTCTGACACCAGCGAATCAACGGTAAAGAAACTTACCATCACAAATCTAGTGGCTATCAATAGCCATCCGCACAATGGTTATTTGTCAATGTTATACCATGAATGAATCGCTTTCCTGTCGATCCTACTTCTCTAATCATAGTGCTGCTTCCTTTTCTTACTAATGCTATCATCTGTCGTTTTCATATCCTTAATTCGTAGCTACCTCTTAAATCTATACTTCTCTTAGCAGCCAAGCAAATAAGTTTATTCATAAAATTTGTAAATTTGTGTAGTTGTGCAGGGACGGTGTATTTGTTAACTCTTGTCATTTTGTCAGATTGCCATTTTGTTGTACATTGACCAAAATCTTGTTTCGTCACGAAAAGAATCTTAAAAATAGCATCGTAATCTAAATCCTAATTACGATATATCGATAAGATAAGAAAGATAACAAAATCTTTGATCTCGACATAAAGAACAATCATGGCTTTTTTGCTTCTAACTGATGCTACTTTATTATTTTTTGTCAACTTTCATTTTTTTTTTCACTAAAATCCAGATCATTTCATTGACATTTTCAAAATTTGAATTTATTTCGCAGAAGCTTTTACATCACAGAGAATTTTTTTTTTCAAATAATATTGCATCACTTTTTTTTCAGTATTTAGTTTAATTGTACACATTTGTAAAATATATTGTATAACATAGTATCAAATAAAATCCCAAAAATCTACACAATTTTATAAAAGAATTTTTGTAAAATATACTTGAACAGGATGCTTTGTATACCCCTGCGGTCGAGAAGTTGGTCCGGAACAGGTTGATCAAAATATTTAGAAATGTTCCATATTTTTTTCTTAGTTTTTGTCTAGATTTTTTTTCTGATTGTGGCAAAATCGAGGTGAATTTCTGAAAAATTTTGTATTTACCAGAAAAAACGATTAAATTCCACGCATTTTGCACGTTCCTTCGGTGAAGAACTTGGTTGAAAACAGGGTGAGTTGCGTCTATACTTAAGCATTTCTCATATTATTCTTTATTTTTTGTTAAGTTTTTGCATATTGTAACATCACTGCCGCAAATTTCTGAAACGTTTTGCTTTCGTAAACCAAACGACATGTATACAAATTCTAGCGCATTTGGATGGTTTTGCTATTCTCATCTGACAAATGGTTTTGAACAAGTTTTTTTTTGCGATTGCTGATTTGTCGGATGCGAATCGCCCTAATCTGCTGTTTGTTGAATTTTATTTGCTTGATCTCTGCCACTTGAGTTCTGTTGGTTCTGATACGATAGCGTTGGGTAATTGGGCTACTTTGTTTAACTTTTCCTTGGATTGCGGCGTTAGTATAGCCTGTAAATAACACCGGAGTCTTCCTAGTCATAACGAGCGTAGTAATGCGACCGGAATTGTAGTGCCTTCCAAATTGTGCTGGTACCGCAGGAATTGAGACTGTTTCCTGTTTCTCAATTCTTTTCGTTCTAAGAGTTGCCTGGTGCGGTTTTTCTAATTCACGCTGAGGCGATGTATTAGTTCGGTTTTGAGTTTGTCGTATTTTCCGTTTGCTGGTAGTGACGTCTGGATACCATCTCGTATCTTCTTCGCGTATTCTGGTTACAGATTTCTGGCCACATACTCATATTTCGTTCTCTCGGCGGCGATTTTCTCTTACTCGAACTAGCTTTCCACTTGGGCGAACCATACTTTGCGGTCGTAGCTCCAAAACGGCGGGATGCTGACTTCCTCGATAAACATCTTGTTAGTTTGTTGGCACGATTACTCACAATTCTTTGCTTCTCAGGATTTCTGTCTGATTATTTAACATGCGGGTTTGTTATTACAGTCGTATATCAATCGTGAATCATTCGCGAATTGTCTTGTTACACTTAATTGCGGATTGTTCATTCAATCTTGGGTGGATCACGTCGGTGTCACCAATGTGAGGGTCGATCGTTTCGTCGGTGGACCAACTTTAATATAATAGCTAAAAGTGTGGTTCTTAATTGTTTATTATCTGAACCTATCTATGAGTATTTCCCACGGTATTGCCCTCTCACATGGAATCGCCTTAGGTCTTCCTGTCGCAACCGTGAGGGATTCACTTCTTGGTACCGTGGCCGTGGCCTTGAGCAGCCGGTATGTGTCTGTGGATTTTGGTAGTGTCGCAGGCAGTGGAGACATTGGCTGTGGGACGGTGTCGTGCTGGCAGAGTCTTCGGGTGACGTGATTGCTTCCGTAGCCACGGTGGTAGGGGAGACAGCAGGGCAAGGATTTTCCAATACTTTGCTGAGCGACGGATGGCGTTCCGTATTCTTTTCAATAGGTGGGTGCGCACCACGGCGTTTTCGCTGGTTCACTTGTGTGGCATCCTGTGCTGGGCGGTGGATAGCGTTCCGTATTTTCTTCGGTAGGCGGGCGCGCCTTACGGCATTAGCACTTCAATACCGCAAAATTGGCCTAACTTATTGATGTCCCGCTGACACCCTAATGGCGCAACCCGCTGATACTTGAAATTTATCACACTAAAGAAAACAACCCAAGTCAAAATGCTATACTAAGTGTTTTAAATCAAAGATAAACACTTTTTTTTGCAAGCTATGCACATTTCTACTTCATTTTACAATGTATGATATTCAAATAGCATTATTACCAAAAGGTCTTGTTACCAGATGGTAACATCTTCCCTACACACTACACTACAGAACAAATATATCCAAATGTGCATGGCCGTAAAGCGGAAACTTTACATGTTGGCATCCTAAAAAAAGTTATTTTCATGGAATATCAACTGATATAGCGGCACAACAATAACACAGTGGCGTAACAACTAGGTCGCAAATGAACGCACCAGGGTCCATCGATCTTGTAATAACCAACTTTGGCAAAGATGCATTTAACATTATTTTGTTCGAAGTTTATTAATGAATTAAAATTTCATTGATATGGCAGCAAAATCGCCAAATGCTTAGCATTATGCCAGATAAACACAGATAAACAATTAATATAAGAGTATTTGCCATTCTGTAGCTATTTAAGTTTGCGTATCGACTGAATTTAATTAAGACAAATACAAGCATTCAAAAACGCAACTAAGATTTTATGCAAAAGTGAAAGAACATGAAAAGAGAGTTTTGGGAGCATTCCGTATTGCTCGAGAATCTTTTCGTTCATTGTTCCAGAAAAGTAAAGAATTCATATCTTTCCGTAATAATTCATAAATCCTTACTTACTCTTTTTTTTTTAACAGGAATTAACGTGAACACTCCGTCCAGTCTTCTTGTCGGATTTTGGGATGACAATAAATCACGTAACATTCCACCGCATGACGTTAACACTTATTAACACCCCATTAACAGTAGAAAGCCAAAAATCATATTTTGCGGTATTGAACCTCCCCCTTTTATCCAGATGCGCAAAAATGGAAAATTTTCCAATCATTTACAATCGCACTCGAGATTGCCCTAGCGCATTCGTTACTTGCTTTACTCAATACGGATAAACAATAGATACTATATCATTAGAGAATATGATTTGAGATAAATTAATCTTAATTTTCATAAAATTGTATTTATCTTGCAGCTTCGTCCCAAACAGCCGATGGGTTTAGCTTGTTTGCAAACGGGCTTCGCTTTTTTTTAGGTACTACTTTCTACAATCGATGATATTTCCGCATAGTAGAAAAAGAAGAAGAAGAAAAAGAAATCAGAAATGTGTTTGTAGCCTCTCTTAATTTTATTATTATTTATCTCCAAGTAATTTACAATCACTTTTAAAATAGATTTTAAATAAAATTGTATATGAAAAGTAGTAGTTGTAAAATAGATTATATTATAATAGATTATAACGAACCTGGGACAGTGATAATAATGACTAGATAGCTATAGACCATCGGTACGCCAAATGTGGAAACTAGTGGAAAATTCCCACAGCATTTAACTGTGTCACTTGAGATTGCGTACCATTGTGCAGGCGCTACTTGGGTGAATTAGAGGTACCAACAATTTTAAATCTTCAAATTTAATCTTCTAATCCAAGTGTTGATAATTATATCGAAAATTTAAACAGGCCACAAGCATATTGCTTATTACAACAGAAATATGAGCAATAACTAAATACAAGTTTATAGAAATTAACAATAATCAATGCAGAATATATATATATATATATATATAGAATATATATAACGCCTTTTCCACTAGTTGAAAATTTACAGCATTTTCAGCAAGAGACCGAAAAATACATTTTAAGAATTTGCAAATTTCACGTCGGATTCGTTTAATATAACTGCCGTGGGCATTTTAATCGGGTCCTCTTTTTAACATTACATTTATAGAATTAGTAGTTGACCATAAGTTTACAAATATTTGAATAAATTAATTATATTATTGGAATCAAATTATGTTGCTATTGGTTTATATTATATGGTTGAAAATATAAATTTATATATTATAAAAGTACTTTAAGAAAACAGGAAAATATATAAACATTTAAATTTTTTACAAAATAAGATTAAAATTTCAATCAAAATTATGATAGATAGTGCTCAAAATCTAAATCAAAATTAACTACTAAAGTAGACATCATAAAACTAGTGGCAATAACCTGAAAACACCCAATCAAAATATTCAATATTATAAATTACATAATTTAAATATGTACCTGTATAAAAGTCTGCATGTTTAAAACAATCCCAACAACTTTTAATCTTACATCATTTGTCACGATATCCATGGAGAATTGTTTAAGTATAGATACTAATAGTTTATCATCAGGATGGTAGTCACTCCAATATTTAACTCGGTTATAAATGCTATGTAATTCCATACCAATCTGTCCATGCTGTAGAAAATAAGTATTATTAAAACGTGTAATACAATTTACAACAACAAAAAAATCAATATATTGACATCAATCATACTGTTGATGGAAGTTCTTGAAGAATAATGACATATGCTATGTTCACTATGCCCAAGGAAAGCACAATGCTGGCAAACAAATGGTATGGTAAAGGTATTTTATTACCATACTTCATGTAAATCAATATCACTTCAGAAATCTGAAGAAGTAAAACAGTGTACATGAACGCATGCCGATTCATACTTGAAGCATTATATATCCTTATTGTCTCCACAGTCAGATTATAATAGTTTTTGCTTATTCTAAAAAATAAAACTGTTCACCCAGTTATATATAAATAATAAACCTACATTATTGCGTGTTTCATACACATTTGACCAAAGAAATATAAATCATTAATTTGCGCGTCTGCTGAAGTCGTTTGATTGCAGATTTTACAATTATTCCCAGTGCCCTCTTGTATTGATCCCACCAACTTTTGAATTTTGATTAAAACATCTTTTATAATAAAAATGCTAAGACATGACGGCGCAATCTTTATATACCATAAATAAGGTATAAACACTCTAGCTAAAAATTGCTTGTTCTCAACGATGAAAAAAGCGTAGTAAATGTATGTTATTATTAAAGCGTACATATAATATTGCAATTGCATAATTATTACTCGGCCAATATTAATTGTTGCATAAGGATGAGTGAATCCAAATTTACGAGTTTCTTTGTCAAGTAGAAGAAGCTGATTATATATAATCTTGTCGTTGCGGAGCTCTGATTTGCGCATAATTAGTGTTGCGTTAAGAGCAATGGATTGAAATAAATAAATAATCATCAATGTGTAATCGGAAAAAGTTAAATCTTCTATCGGTTTCTTCCACTCTTTGAATGGAAAGCTGACCCATGTCAGATAAAAGAAGAATCCAAGTTTAATGTAATTCATGCAGATGGTGTATGTCGATGAATAGTTTACAAACTTGTTACTTTGAGGGTCAAACTTCATTGCATCCAGTTGCAAAATTCGTGCAGCAATAAAGACTTGTTGGGATTGGTATTGTAAAGTATACATATTGCCAGGAATTAAAAATCTTTTGTAGTTAATGCAAGTTAAA
>JARJDU010046680.1:0-22030 GCA_030264695.1 Lissagria laeviuscula
TCGCAAATTCGGCCACGTTACGGGCCTATATTATTTATCGCTTAATAACGTACTTTTCGAATTTTGTAAAAATATCAAATACAATGGCCGAAAGCAAATTTGTGTCCCATTTATTCAGGCCATTGTCATCGAAATCCAACCTTGTAATGCTATTGCTGTCCTTTATTTAAAACAAACGCGGCAATACGCATTCGACCTTGCTGCCCGTTTACTCAGACCCCCCGAAGAAACAATTCGTCGGGTAAATTAGCCTCTTAAAGCAAAAGTCGAAACGTTTCAGACAAGAACCAAAACAAACTAGAGTAATTGTAACATAGTAATTGTAAAGTGAAACATAAATTTGAACATGCCATGTAACAGAGGCGGACTAGACCGGCGGGCAATCGGGCATGTGCCCGGTGGTCTGATTTGGCAAGCAAGTTATTCAAGTTATAGTTTGTTAAATATAAAAAGTTGTATATAAATTTAAGCAAGAATTAAAAAAAATATAACCACACGATATCAATTGCAGAAGCCGTTTGAAATCGCCAGTCCGCCCCTGCCTTGTAATAACAAAAACAATCAAATATTTATTTAAAAAAATTAATAATTTACTTAATACTTAATAATTAAATAATAATAATAATTTAAAATGCACTTACTCAGCTTGTTGCGCTTGAGAAATAAGATTCATGACGCAATCCTTTTGAGGCTTGGATATAATTGAGAACACATCTTTGCGTTGAAAAAAGATTGCAGACGAATTACTCGGATTGGGACTATAAACGACGCGAGGTAAGGTCTTCACTGTGTACCGTAGGAATTGTGCCGAAACAGTTGCAATAGATCCATCCGGCTTCTTATATGGAAATGGGTTAAAGTTATAACAGGCAGAATTAAATAGTAACATTTTGCGTACGCTAGAACAAACAAAAAAAGGATGGAGTATAAGAAACTAGAACATTTTACAATTTCAACTATTCACAAATCGTATCAAAAACAAATGCTTGACTTGAATGAATAAAAAATTGACCACCAATCTTAGTTACCCAATGACAAAGAGAAATTATTCATACATGCATTACAATATTGCATGCAAAATAAAAACAAATATAAACCTGATCTCAAACTTACTCAACAATATCATTATTAATTTCATTATTAGCAGGATGTTCACAAAAATCCTCTTCATAATCACTCCAAGATTTCTTCTCTCTTTTTGGTTTGTCTTTCTCCTTAATCAGAGGTTTTGGTGACGACCGTCTCTCACTTGATTTTCGGACCTGATCACGACTATAAGAAGAACGTTTTTCTACACCTGAAGGCGTCTTCCTCCTCCGCTCATTATCCCGAGGTCGTTTCTCAATACTCGTCGTACTGTTCCTACGACTATCTCGCCTCGCCTCCGAATGCGTTCCCCTCTCCAGTCGTTTATCCCTAAAATCCTTAAACCGTCGCTTCCGAGTCCCATACCTTAATCTCTGCAACTTTCTACTCTCTTGTTTCACACCCATCAACAAGTTCACTTCCTCCTGCTTATACTTCTCAATTGCTTCCACTGTCTCCCTGGCTGCATCTGCATGTGTATGCTTCTTTTGTAACTTCTTAACAGCAGTAGGCCCTTCATCCTTGGCACCATCAACCACTTGATTATCCTTCCCCTTAACAGCTTTCTTGACATCAGCAAGCTTCTTCTTCGTATTCTGAAAATTACTAAATTTTGACAAGCCAAATGCTAGCAGACGTTTTTTAGCCTTCTCCTTGCCTAGCAGTGTCGGTTTGGGCACAATGGTCAAGAAGTCATCGTTGAGTGGAGATGAAGGTGATACTTTTTCTTCTTCTTCATTGGTATTGTCTAGATGATTCGGCGTTGTCTCGGCTGCATCTTGCGAGTGATTATTCAAGTCGGAATGGTTTAGGACCTCATCGATGTCGTCTTGAACAACGGCCTCGCCACCAGACATGTCCATCTCAATCATTTGGCAATGCCAATGATGCTACAGATGCAATACACAAAACCATAACCTATAAACATATGAAATAGCTTGATACAAGATCGCAATGCGTGGAGTGAATATATAAGTAAATTGGGAATATCGAAGACGGTACTTACCAAAATAATAAGAAAATTGAATAATCTAACGAAATTTGTTTACAGCACACACACCCGATAAGTATATTAGGCTACACCAGTCGACTTACGTTATTTACATTTAATTGATATGGCTGTAGTCTAAGTAACGCATGATATAGATTATAATATTCGGGTATTCTTTAATTCAAGAATATTAAATAATTAAAGAATTTAATAACATTGCCGATCAATTATCTAGGAAATTTAATATTTGTTGTTGGTTTTCTGTAATGTCAGCACTGCGTGAGCTCTGCGCCATCAATCAAAACGGGTGAAAGTGCAACTATACGACAATCTTATGTCAAAGAAATTTGATTTCAGTTTAAATTAAACTTAGAAATTAAATGTTTGATCTTGGTACGCGTATATTTAATTTATGCTCTAAGTTACCTACTAATGCAATATCCCATAGCATATATTTAAAGGCCCTAGTATTGACACAAGAAAGACCGCGTGAAATAATCTTGTTGAACTTCTGTATACAGGGGCGGACTAGACCGGCGGTCATTGGGGATATAAATATTTAGGTAATAAAATAACAAAAACAATTGAAATAGATGATACATGATAACTACTAGTAGTCATTTGTTTATGCTAACATCTTGCAACTTAAACAAAATTATAAAAAATAATGCTTGTTTATAGCAATAAATACTTGAAATAATAGCATATTAAGCATAATAAAATACTTAATAATCAGCAGTGAATTTAAAACTGACGGGATTTTTGCAATTACATTTAGAATTTGGAAGCCCCAGACGTTTTGTGCATAAATCCGTTACTGTTATTAGTCAAATATGACTACATGCTCTCATTATCTCCCCACTCATAAACAAACACATCTTACCAAGAGGTAGTGGTATCACGGTCGTAAGTCGCCATTTTGTGTCGATTTTGCGCCTGTTGTTTTGATTCCAAGATTTTAGATTAAGAACTTCAGGTGCGACCTGCGACTTCAAAATCACATCTATGGCGATCAGTAAACAGGTAATATAAGCTATTTCTATTTTGTGTACATCTAATTCTCTAGTTACATATTGATTTTACAGTATCCTTATGCTACTGCATTGCTTATAATTCTTGCTTGCTAGGTAGCATCACCCAGTTTTTAACTTTTCTTCATAATGTTTTGTAGAATCAATTTTCAAGCATGTCTGACGACGAAGAAGATTTGGAGTTGCTACGTAAAGCTGCATTGCAGACGTTGAAAAATTCAATATGCAAGGCTGACATTCCAAGTCAAATTCAACCCGCATTAAATACATATACTAAGAATAAGTATAGTATGTCACCGAAGCGTGGAAGAGGGTTTTATAATTCAGGACCTATACGAGGTGGACATCGAAATGTAAGTTTTTATAAATAAGAGAGAAGATGAAGAAGAATACATTCATTTATAGAACATTTTTATTTTTTATAATCTGTATTTGCAATTCGCAGGGACACATTAATCGAAACACAAATCTTATTTCAATTCCAACAATGGAACCTCATGAGAAGGTTCAACCAATGACTGGAGGGAAATTAGTGTTACCTCAAGATAGATATTGCACAAAACCTGGAACTGTTGACCTTAAAAAAGAAGAGAGCAAATTCAGTAGATATGTTGATCATTCAGAAGACTCAGACTCTGATAATTCTGATATTGTTTTATCCGAAAGCAACTGTGAGCTGAAAAAGGCCAACAGTTTGGATGCACTAATGGAGGAGTTGGAATATGAGATATCAGGCGAAAAACCTACGACAAATACGAAGTGCAAAGTCAAAAAGCCTGAGCAATATGTTTGCGTCACATCTACAAGCGAGAATGAGAAGAAACAACCCACTGATTCCTCCAAAGAAGATGGTGACAATGAGTGTATTGCACTGCATACTAGCAGCATCGCAGACTCGCCAAGTGTGTTATCACAGAACAATAGTGAGCATCTCAACAATGATAAAAATGCAACAAAGGTAAAAACAAGTACAAAAAACAATGAAGTGCTGGTTGACCACGAGGTGAATGTCTCTAAGTTTAATTCTGAACGAAGAACAACTTCGAATTCACCTAGGAAAGCATTGCTACCAAAACCAACTTATAACAGCCACCAGCACGGTTCGTCTTACGTAAATCGCGTTCCCGTAATTCCAGAAAATCCTGGCTTTCAGCCACGCTACAGGCCAGGAAATCATTATACCAACGAAGTGCCATTCCTACCCCACAACTTATCGCATTCATCCAAAATGCGTTTACTCCCGTCGGATTTATATAACCACCCACCTGTAAATATACCCAGACCACTATCTCCATTGAATTTGAATACTGATGCCTTATGTAACATTGCAATGGCACCGTTGTCACCACGCAGTGCAGCATTCGTACTGCAAAATCGAGAAATCGTGGAAAAGCGAAAGCGTTCACCGCGCCAGTCGTATTCACGATCACCTTCGCCTGCCTCTAGACAAAGAAGTAATTCCCGTTCGCCAAGACGCGTTCAGTCGCCCTCACGTCGACGATATCCATATTCAGCGTCTCCGAATAGACTATCACCTCCTCGCCGGGCTGCAAGATCAAGAAGAAGTCCAAGCCCCGCAGGCTGTGGTGATCGGGGTTTTAAAAAGGACGGCTTAATGACCAACAATCGCAGACCTAAGTGTCCTGAGGACATTAAACGCGAGAGGACTCAAAGTCCCGACATGCCCAGAAAGCGAAACTTAAGTCCTAGCCTGCATAAAAAGCGAAGTAATCCAAGTCCTGAATTGCCTAGGAAACGAAATAGTCCTGACATATCTTATAAGAGGAATGACAGTCCCAATCTATCCAGGCAACGATCTAAGAGTCCTACTGTATTAACGAAACGTTCCATCAGTCCTGTTATGCCTACAAAGCGGTCGCTAAGCCCGATTGTATCTGTAAAACGATCTATAAGTCCGATTATTCCGAGCAAAAGATCATCTAGCCCAAATAGCTACACAAACAGAAAAAGGTCGCATAGCCCCAGTGTGAATGTGAAGACTTCGGAAGACAAAAGAACTTTAGGTATTGAAGAAGTGGATCCTGTGCTAGAAGCCAGAAGGAAAAAGTTCGAGCAGCATGGTGCTATTAGTAATCGTGTCATACGATTAAAAAACAATGCGCAAGAAGATTCTGAGACGAATTCGGAGGATGTTGAGAAACCTACTTGTGAGCTTGTAAGCTCGGATGTGGAGGATGATACGTTAGAATTGGATACATTGGACACTACTATAGACGATATATTTTCGGATGAAGAATCGGATGACGAGAACGAGGGAAGATTTAAGTCCACTACGAATGATAAGATTTCGGGCTCAGTTTTGCGATTCTCGCAGGTCGTGAATGGACCAAACAGGAGCATCAAAAACAAATCGTTGGAGGATACATGTAGAGAGCGGAACAGGGATCGCCGAGATGTCCGAGGCCATCGAGAAAGGGATCGTAATGCTCGAGGTGGCCGGGAAGCGGATCGAGGTTACAGAAATACTCAGAATGATCGTAAGGAGCGCGTGGAGAGGAAAGAAGAAATACGTCGCGAAGATGTTGACGCTAATCGATGGGCCAGGGATTCGGAGCGGAAGGAAGATAATAGGAGTGAAAGGAAAGATGATAATAGAAGTGAGAGGAAAGAGGATAGAAGTGAGCGGAGAGATGAGAGAGTCGAGAGGAGAGATGAGAGAGTCGAGAGGAGAGATGATAGAATAGAAAGGAGGGATGAGAGAAACAACGACAGAAAGGAAAGTAGAGTACAACGGAGTGATAACAGAAGTGAGTCACGGAAGCATAACAGAAGTGATAGGAAGGAAGAGCGGAAACCTTCGGTGAAAACGAGGCTCACGTTGAAGAAAGAGGAGGACGTTAAGGAAATTCCTGTTGTTACGAAGGTTGAGGAGGTGGTAACACAAAATCCCAAGGATTTCGATGACATCGAGTGGTTCATAAATGAGCCGAAACAAAGTAAAATTAAGGAGAAGCCTGTAATCGCTAGGAAAGTGGCCATTGCCACCGTGGAAAAGGATGCTAGCGAATATCAACCAGAAGCGGTTGTCCTTACTGTGATAGATAATGATGAACAAGATGTTATGAGAAAGAATGAAGGTGAGTAGTTGAAATGTTGATGTTGATGTTGCACTTATATGCAATGTGATCTCTATATCAGCCAATGTGCCATTGAAAAATGCGGATTATACTTATTCATCACTTAAAGTTATGTTTTAAGATGAAAAAATCGTATTAGTCGTAAATTATGAATTTATTGGTCCGTGAGGTCAAAGTGTTTGAACAAGACAAAGCCTTAAGAGAGTGAGAGAGAGGGAACAATTTTTGTTGGTTCAATAAAATTCATTTGATTGATGTTTTACTAACTACAGTTCTATAATGCATGCCTTTAGCAGTATAATCTTAAAGATATAAATATAACGAAAAATCATGCATGAGAATTGTTATAAAGTAAATTGCATAATAATAATAATTGAGCAAATATTTCAAATATAATTAAATATTTAAAGGCTAATATTAAATTTGTGAGCAAGGAACAACATTTAACAACTCGTATAGGAAACTCCATTTTGGCGCCGTGACTCATTGTGACTATACCAAAGCCCGCTCCCCACACTCAACGCAACAGTAAAGCTTGTTTTGCGGGTTGTACGGGGCAGCTATTCTATTACCTATTCGCTTGCTCCAAGCCTCATTTGAACACTAGTTGTCTAGCTTTCACCGAAAAACGGTTTGCCATCTTGCTAGGTTGCTAGCGGTATTCTGTTGCGACGCGCTCTAGCTCAGCACAGCAGACCCTCGACGAGCGGCGAGGTCGACGCTGATTGGCTAGCAGCAAGCTCATTTATAGCTTTGCACACTAGCTCAAGCGGTTGCACACCGAGCTAAATGACGGTTGATTAGTAGTTTTTCGGAGGAAGCTAGGCAAGTAGTGTGCAAATGTAACTTAGGGCAAGCGAATAGGTAATAGAATAGCAGCCACGCACAACAAGCTTTACTGTTGCGTTAGGTGCGGGGCGGGCTTAAAGCTGGATTCATAGTTCGTGAATTAAGTTAAGTTATGAATTTAAGAAAGATAAATCATCTGCTTTCTTGAAGCGGCTTCATAGTTCGATTTAGTTTATGATTATGATTATCATGAAGCGAAGTTATGAAATAAGAAACTTGGTGAAGTTTCATCTTTGTAAGTTAACTTATATACGTGACCTTGCGTCACGGCCAACCAGGGCCAGAGAATATGCGAATATGAACGAGTCTACCCGAACTGGATCAGTATGTCTGCATAATGCCCAGATCGCTTCAGGACTGTGGCTCGTACCATGCGCGCGCACTTGTTTGCTTCAGTTTGCTTTGCGTTTCCCCTCATATTCACCTTTCAATGCACGCTAATTCGGAGCCATGAAGTCATGTTTTGGATACGTACTTAAATTAGTGTAAGCAAGCACACTATCGTTATACATTTTCGAATTTCGATTCGGACATACATTAAAATTCATTTTGGCAAATTTCGAAAAAGTACTCTAACTTTATCGCCATTTATTTCGTGTTGAAGGAACAAATAGCAAATTCGACCACGGCAAGGGCATGAATTATTAATCGCTTGATAATATTCCTTTGGAAATTTGCGAAAAATTGGTTTTGATACATTCTAACATGTAAAAAATACTAAAAGTTGATGATGATTTTTAGCTGGCGATCTACGAGCACAATTGAGTAGGAAAAGAGCTGAACGTCAATGCCATAAACCTGTAGTGAACACGGAAGATGTCCAATCACGTCTGTTGCACAACGCCCTGGGTGCTGTCTTCCAAAAATCTAAGAAGACTAAACGACCCGAGCTCGAAGCAGCACCAAAAGGTTGGTCTCTTCATATGCATACTTTCCTTTTATTAATGACATCAAATTTTACATTTTTAATTAGTTTTAGATAGTTACATTATAACTTTTATTAATTACTTGATGATTTTATTAATCACCTGATAGCGTATCTTGTATATATACGAGAGGGGATCAAATCTAATCGAGAATTTATTTTTCTACATAATCACCAAGCTTTGTAATACAATTTTTCTATCAAATTGGAAGTTTTTGATCTTGTCATTGTAAAAAGAGGCGTGCGCCCGGTTGAAATTCTTCTACGGTTATGCAATCAGTTGGATGAATCTACCCTTTCACAGCCCCGTGTTTACCTCGACATAAAACTTCCTTCATGGCAAGTGTTTTTTCTTCGATTCCCAAGGAGTGATTTTGATTGATTTCTTTTATGAACAAGGGGCAATCAGTGCGGATTACTACTGTCATCTCTATGATGAATTTAAGGCTGCTTACCGATCAAAAAGGCGAAAAGAACCCTTAATAAATGTCATTGCCAGACCGCACTCCGGACCTTCCGGAGAAACAGTTACGTAATCAAATGTGACGTCAGAATGCGTGAACATTTGTATCATGGGGAGGAGAAACAAACCACGTTGAAATTTAAGAGCCGTGTAAGTTTTTGTTACGATTTAATCTGTTTGTCACTCATAATGTGGACCTCGGATATGCTCGAAATTAATTGTAATATTTTAGTGCTGCTGCTTTTTTTTTTAAATATGCCACGCCATTTTTTGTGTTGTAGGATGCGCGAAAGTTAGTGTAAGAGATAAAGTATCGTATTATCGAATTCCAAATATATTTATATAACACCGAATACACGCAAACGATGCAACTAAAGGGCAGTCTGCAGCGCGCACTAGTTTGGGAGTTTGGGAATAAGGTTAAAACAATTAAACATGCACCGACGTCATTTCGTCGGCCGTAGTTGGTAATCAAAACCACGGTGATGGGGAGGAGTTAGATGCCTTATGGGAGGACTTTATTTTGGCGATGATGGAACCGCCTCCCCTCTTTCTAAGATGACGGGATCGAAAAGCTCGCAAATTTGATGGGAAAAATGTATTACAAAGCTAGGTGCCTAATTTTTAATTAAAAAAAAGTATAAAAATAAGTTCTCATTTATATTTGATCCACTCTCGTACACTTGACGTTCTGTAGAAAGTATTTTTTTTAAATTAATTTTAAAATTACCATTATTAAATGCACCCTATGTATTTTTAGAGAAACTGTCCATTCATCAGAGATTAGGCCTAAGCGACGATCACTCTGATCGTAAGAAGAAGAAAAAAAGCAAACGGAGCACAGAGCAGGTATTGTGTTTTGCGTATAATTATCTGGTTAATACTTTTCTTTCTTACGGACTTCCTCACGGGTTATTATCAATATTAATTTAACCAATCTATTTAGAAGCATTTGATAAGTTTTCTGTAATCGTTGATTGACTGACTGATTTTGTGTTATTTCCTCATTGGAAATTATAATTAAAACGTATTTCAAGTACCTTAGCATCCCTAGCAAAAGCCCCACAGCCAAAGAAAATTTCTTTTATATACCTTAGTTAAAATTAATATGTACCTGTTGCTTATTTATTATATGCCGATTTAATACTCTACTAGTGGCTTTTAAAAACGCACTTGAAAATGAATGTCGTGACAAAATTCATAAGCATGAACTAACAACTGTGATTTGTTTCTGATATTTTATTTTTACAGATATAGTATTTTTGAAAACAAATTGATTATTACTATAATTGTCACATGATTAATAACTAAAGCTTTAAATTTGACTGTTGTCGAAGGAATTGTACAAGATATGTATTTATTTAACATGTGTGTTCGAAGGAGACAGTGAGATTGGACAAGTGTTGTCTGAGATTGCTTGAGAATTTATCGTTTTCATTATATACGTACAAGTGGTACGACTTTCTAGTCTCTAGCGTTTGCAATTATGCAAAGATATGGCTAGCTGATGTGATAAGAATAATTTCATGTTAATCGATTTCTCGTCTGTGCCCGATATCTAATATCGTTGAGATAGAGGCGATGTAATGTGATGTAATTGTAAGCAAATGTCATAAATAATTATGTAGGTTTATTGATATTTGAAGTAATTTTTCTTGAGTGGTAGTAGAATTGAATGATTTAATTTTAAGCGCATATGTTTACAATTTTTGCTTTAATATCGAACTAATATCATTGTTTGTTCCCCTCTTTTTATTTTATTTTAAATCTTTTATAAATGCAAACGGGAACGTTTATCAATATCGTGTAAATAATTATTATAATGCAAAAACTATGTGGTTAACTATAATGTTCGTCCTGTTGTTATCTCTGGATAAACAGCACGAATTGCCACAGCTTTCCACGTATTTTTTGCAAATAATTTTGTACTGTAACATAAATGTTTGTATCATTTGGATGTTTGGAAAAGATTGCATTTAGCAACACATTGAAAAGAAGGAACAAAAAAAAATAGAACAAATAACTATTTACTGTTAACATCAACAAGAACAACAACAACAAACAAAAAACAGATAATGTATTTAAACGAAACAAGAAAAACTGAAGATAAAATGAAACACAAGAATGTTTGTAAATTATTATACATAAGCATAATTATGATGGAGTTCATACCAATTCAGCAATTTAACGAATGCATATTTTTACAACAATATAGGTATAAAACACTCGTCAGCAACTATCAACAACATCTTCTACAACCATGTTACAAATATCTAAATGCTACGATCGCATGCAAGCTGGATCAATTCTGGAGTATTATCAACAACATGTCAGTCGTCAATGAAGAATGCATCCTCCTGCACGCAAACGAATGACTTCTACATGGAGCTGAGCGTTTTGTTCAATACAGATCTTCAAATCAATTAGTCAACTTCATCTAGTGCAAATTCATCATGTATACCAGGACAAATCGGTCTTCATATTATTGCGATCTAATAAATACAATAAATTATGTTAATACATATTTATATTTACTGCTTATGGTATTTATTGTACTCATTGTATCGTATTAGTTTAGTTTTCATTATATCCGACTTTTCATTTGAGTTTTATATTAGTAGTTGTAATAATAATATTACTAATTATATTATTAATGTTACAAATATATTAATTGCTATTCTCAGCATCGTAGGCGATAGTTCTGCAAGGTCACATTTTGATTAAATAACAACAAAATATAATAATTGTATTTGACATGCAGAAACAATAGGACTATATAATTGTGTAAATAAGCTATTTTTGTATATATCGTTGAGAATAAACAGGACTACATTTATGATTTAAACGTTTTCAAAGAATGTAAATTAATGTTCACGTGTTTGTTTTACACAAAGGATAAGATTTGCGCTTGAGAATTGTAAAAGTAATGAACAGCTCATTGCGGGAACAAAGGGCACACCCTGGATGTGTACCACCCAGATTTCTTTAGGTCGCATGCAACGAAAACCATTTTTCGATCTTATCTGCCTTCCGCAATGACGTTATGCCTTGCTTTATCTACAACATAATAAATTCTATACCACATATTATAACAATTACATGATTGCTCTCATGTCGCATAAGAAATAACATCTATTCCTGTTTATATTACAATGTACGTAACTAAAAAACAATCAGGGCCGGATCCAGGCGGCACTAAGTCGGCGCTAGACTGTATAGAAATCTTGAACAGACTTCGAACGACCAACTGGGTGAAGTTGATTTGGGTTCGCAGTCATATCGGGGTTGAAGGATCAGCTTAAAAAAAAACGGATATAAGAATAGACGCGGGATAAGTTCCATCAGAAATTGAGTAGGAACGGCTGCCTTTTGCCCTCAAGGCTTATTAAGCAACCGTCTAATATGTCTGAAACCAAGCAGCTTGAAGCCAGCTATGGACCACAAAATAAGACTGTCACAAGCAGCATGTTTTGTGAAGCAGAGGACAAGGTAGCAGACTGTAACACTTTGACGAATCCCAGAATGACCAAGATGACTCCCTAGCAAACTAATTTATCGTGAGTCATTGTCGATTTTATTTTATATAAGTGATCTCCCTCTAGAAACGACCCTTCCTGGAATAGTTTCCCAACTAACACATGAAGCGCGGTCATCGGTCGGCCCAACGTTGGGAACGTCGGCGACGTGCTGGCATAAATTTAATTAAGTGCTGCTTAAGAAAATCCGTCCATATGACTCTTGTTGGCTGTTATTAGGGTTACACATTAGCATTTCCTTGGCAAAGCAATACATTTTAAAATCGTTTCAACATCGTCGACTAAACGGCAACTTGCGTTGGCGGTATGCATTTTCTATGGCGATAATATAGCGGAACGACGCATGGCTCGCCCGGCGGTCGCATTTCAAATGAATATCGGAAATATTTTTTGCGTTAGAAAAAGATTTTTGAGTGAATCTTCGAGAAGCGATGTACAAATCTTTTCGTCGAATCCAGCCCTGGACAACAACGATTGGTACTGCATAAAAAACACTAAATAGCAAACAATTGAATTATTGTGCAGAGCATTTTTAGCTAAACTGTTGGTTTCATCTGATTTACTGATATATTTGTTGTGTACAAGGAAATTTATGACGGGAACGATTACACTTGACATAGTTTTTGCTAAGGATGTAGAAACGCCCGAAAGTGGTTCGAATGAGTAATTATTTACGTAAACCTGCACGCGGAGGATCTATTAGAGCGATAACGTCGTCGTTGCGTGCTCGTGTCACCAAAGAATTGGGAATTCGTCCAGGTTTGTTACAAAAGCAAGCTGTGTTGTGGTCTCTTTCATTGTTGTTCAGGTGTCGTTGGTGTATATTTTTTTAATGTCGAAATTTGATTTTTACCATTCTATTCTGTTTTCTTTTATAGTATATTATAATTTTAATGTAAGTAAACAGTCAAAAAATCGTCATAACGTACGCTTTGGAATTATATTAATTTCTTCGTCCTCGAACAGCCTTCCTAAATCATGTTTTATCGATGTTCTTGGCGTTTTTCTTTTATTATAGGAAGAAATGGCAACTATCAACATAAAATGGTCTTTTGCTGTGCGTGCAGATGTTTAAACTTCCTGATTATAACAACTGGAAAATGGAAAATTCCTGGGATAATTTAAGTTGCTTTGCCATATGCAATAAATCATCATTTTGGAATACATTAATTCTCTTTTTTTTTGCATGAAATTTGCATATTTTAATTCATTTCTTTTGATTTGGAAAGGAAACCGCAGTGAAATGTCATTACAATACATACATTTTTCTTTTGAACTGCATAAATCATTTGTTTAAGGAGTTCTTATCAAACTTAGCGTTGTTATAACACCAAAAGGGTTCCACCAAGATAATAGTAAATATTCCACATGTTTCACGTAAAATTTTTAAACTGCATCTTCACCTCAGATGAATTTTAAAGTTAGCTTTAGTGAATGTTATGCATGGGAGCATTTAATACCCATATGTGCAAACGGTTTGTCAAAAAATGAATCGTTTTTAAATAAAAGCATATTTTGTTTTATGAGACGTCACCAGGCTAGACCAATAGAAACGCACGATTCAAGGAAGCTATTGGTTAGTCTGGTGACGTCACGTAATGCTAAATTCGTTTTTATGTAAAAACAATTGAATTTTTGGAAAACCTGATCGATCTGCCGGGTCTAAAATGAGCAGCACTATCACGTATTAAAATTTGAGTATAGAGGTGAACAACCTAATTGCGTCAATTCAAACACTGCGCCAAACTATATAAGGCGCAGATTTTGGGCGCCAATTAATTTTTGACCCAGAACGCACTTGTTTATAAATTCAGCTATGAATTCAACATAAATAGGACAATTTTACAAATTACTAAAACTACGAAACATAAAAGTATAACATTTATAATAATTTCTTATTTTTCTAAATGTCTATAACTATTACAAGATGTTATAATAATACAATATACTATTAATGATTATTGCAACTAATTGTTACTCTACAAGTATTCAATATCTAACAATTTATTTAGTATAATAGAATCCAGTTGTCATGGTGGAGGGCCTACCTTACTTTCGAAGAAACAACCTTGAATTCATTTGAAAAAGCTGCACATTGCGTGCGTCGAGTTGCGCATCAAGGTCCGGGATAGTTGGCCTGGATAATGAAGGTTGTGGTGACTGGTGGGGCTGGCTGGATAAGGGACAGGGGCAAGGATAAAAGGCAGGACGACCGTGAATCAGGGTGAAAATTTTGCTCCGCACGTATACAACGCCCAAAAATCGGAAAATCGAACGCATGCGCCCGCACATTAATAAAGTATAAGAAAAGAAAGTTTAAAAAAAAAACGCTGGATGGGAAGAAGCAAAAAGGCAAATACATACAAATGGAATACAACAAGTAGAAAAAATCGGTTGCAACACAATGAAATCATGACAAACAAAGGAAACTCATTAAATTAAAGCCACCCAGAATGACAGCACTGAAATAATGCATTCATGACCGAAAACTTTCCATTTATGAACACGTAATTATAGCAGTCCCATTTCTATTCGTTACGCCGTTCATTTCAAGCAAAAGGCAAGCAGCAATTGTTACACTTTGTTATGTATATCGCAGCCAGCACGGTTGCGGTTAAATATAAACTGCATCACGAGGAATGTAACGCATGTAAATCAATGCAAACAATTGTGATTACTAATATATTTTTAGAACACAAGAACCGAGAAACAATTCAAAAAATACCGCATAATTCATGTTCCTGTCGAAGGTGTGTGCGGCGCGTTCCACACACGAACGCCGCCAGGTCTTCAACACGTGAAGCAGGAATGCCTGTTGTGAAGCATACAATAGGATGGTATTTGCGCTGACGGAATGGACACGCATGCGCAGAGCTAACTTTAGTCGTCTCCATGTCGCACTCTATAGCAATGTTACCAATGCGCTGGCTAGCTCTACGCAGCCGCGTCCGCCACACTCCTCCAGGATGTCAGCCTATGCACGATTTGTGAAATACACCCTGACTTCAAACCATCCCTCGGTGCCGTCGACGTCGGGCGCTCGTGAATATATTCAAACGCTGGTGTGACCCTGCTGTGCTATACGTTGCGCAAAAAGCGTAGGTCTCGACGATCGCCGGTAGATGGCTTGTTGTACTTACATAATCTCGAGCGTCAACTGTTTTCTAATCATTAACCTAAAAAGCGAAGTCCAGCACGTACACACACGTCAAAGTCGCAAGGCAGTTGCACCGATCGGCGGCGGCTGAGCGTCTACCAAATTCGCACAAGTCGCACACGATTCCCGAAACCACCCCGCTAGCCATCGAGGACAACCGTCCTCGATTCGATTTCGCTGCACCGAGTCCGCACCCAACCGCCAAAATAGATTGCCTGTGCGGTGGCAACTCGATGGATAAAAAGAAGAAGAACAAACTGAAGAAGTCGCGCACCGAGCCCGACGCCGTGCATCCGAGGTTTCTCATGAAACCTGAGGACGAAGAGGAGATGAAGAAGTACGAATCGGAACACCACTACTTCTGCTCCACGTGTAAGATATACATTGCGCCCACGAATCTCTCCCTCAAGATGCACTTCAAGGAGGAGATCAAAGATCATCCACCTTACGGTATGTGCTACTATTGTAAGGGTGACACGTTCGAATACAAATTTAACGGTAACATCCGCTACTACCACAACTGTGCGGATTATTTAGCTAAGAAATGATTTCGTTACGCATTTCCTTTTGTTGGTTGCGATCATTTCGATTTCTCTGCAACACTGAACATCCATCAACTTTTGTTATTAAATTGCAATAGACTGTTTGCAAATAGTCAAGCATAGAGATCTATATCTAGTTCCGACTTGTGTTTAAACGATGATCTTCACATGCAAACTACAAGAACAAAATGTACTCATTCTCAGGTAGTTTCTTAATGAAAGTAGATCGACTAAAACGTTTGTTATTATATAATGTGACTATATGATATTTGCAACACAATGTTGATTCTATCTGGTTCCATCACTAATCTCTTTAGTTTGTTGCTCCTATGTTGTTATATTTATTGTTTTACTCTCGACACTCTGCTGTAACATCATATATTTTAAGCATTTATTTTGTTTTTGGTTGGTTGTTATGTTGTGATATGATGTTAATGTTAATTTTGATTTATGTTGAAGGTCTGTCTCTGTGTAAGATTCAATTTCAATTGCACATACAATTTCAATTGACATTGAAAGTAAAATAGATAAATCTCTTTTGGATGACGGAAAGAGAGCAAAGAATTTTGTGTTCAAATTGTAAGACTAATTTTAGACACGAAAACAATTATTTATTGAATAATTGGCAAATAAGTTTTGCAAGCATTACACGAAGGAAACTCGCATTTCGAAAACGATGCAGACATTGCATGATATAACTGCAAATTTGAACTCACTCTACATACTTTGATGTGCTTCGTGGTTTATTAGCGTGTAGGCATGCGATCGCTGATCATTCGTGGTAGCAGTAACTGAAGAGAAGTTCCTATAAGCCTCGTCAATGTCTGTCTGCCTTGACGAAGCTGCTGGCTGACTTGACGAAAGAGTAAATGCCGACGAGGCATCAAATGATTATAGGCTGCTTATTATACTTCGATTCAACCTAGGTACTGAAGGAACACCAACATTGAAAAATCCAAATTCTAAAGTCGGCGGGTGCTAAAAGGCGACGAATGTATGTACTTAAGATGCATCAAGGTAATAACGTGAGCTCTATTGGTTTCTTACTCGGTTTCGAAGCATAACTTTCTTGTTTTCCGCAGTTCACCGTTTTGCCGATTTTTATTTTCACCTCGTCAGCAGCACAAATTGTAGCGAGAAGCAAATGAAAAATAATTTCAGATTTTGGCAATTTATGCATATTGTAATAAGAACAAGAACATTTAATGTGATGTGATATACACAGTAAGCAAAATTTGTTGTATAAATCTCAGAACGGGCAGTTGCATTAAAAAAAAAACACACACACACAAAGCGAAGATCTTACTGTTCCAATTATATTATACAAGCTATGACATAACATAAAGTATGAAATTATGACTATAATTGTTTAATGTAAAGTAAGTTTGTGTTAAATGGCCAAATTTAAATGTGCAATAATGCCGGAGAATATATTCTATCTAGTGGGATCCAAGGCCGGATTAATCAATAGACAAATTAGCTCTCCCACGATTAGGGGAGTCCCATCAGGACAAATTTGAATTTGCACGTTTTTTAGAACGTGTTATTCGGTCCTGGATCATATTAATTATCGTTTTATTCACGAACGTAATCTAATTGCTGCCAAGAACAGCAGCCACAACTATACATACTGTCAATATTAATTTCATTTGCGGATATCATTAATGCATCTATAAGCCATGCATTTCACTTTACTGGTAAACTAGAAATTCGATTTTAATTAAAAAGCACTAATCTATGTCATAATTTGCTGAATTTTATGGCCATTGATTTACAAAACAGAACAGCAAAAAGGTAACACAACATGTGAAAATGTAGTTATATAATGCTTTGGCTGCATGTTTTATATATATGATATATTTAAAGAAATTACTAAGAATATCCAAAATTACACTAAATATATACAAAAGAATCAGTATTATTAGTTAGGTACTTGTTTACACTCGTTTTAAGGATCGTTATAACAAGAATATGCTTAGGTTTTGAGTATTTTGATAATATAAGTTGAAAAAATAATGCGAATTGCGCGTTTTTAACAAGAGCAACAACGTATATAATCAATAAATGATGAACGACGAGCGAAGATAGTAATAAGACATTTCAAACGGCGCAATAGTGGGATAATGTTTGAACGCATATATATTAATAAGATTTACCAGTAAAACGAAGAATTTTCAAACGAAAGCAGCGTGTTATTCTTTTTGAAACTTCAATCAAATGAAATTGAATGTAAAGAAGAAGTCAAGTAACATAGAATACAGAATATTATTATTATTATTATTATTATTATTACCTATATGAACAATGAAATTTGCTCACTGTATCAAACGATATATACTATACATTGTATGTTGGAAAATGATATAAAGTAATGATAACTTTGCAAAGTATTATATTAACGTATTTACAATTGAATTTATAATTGATATGGATATGAATAATACAAATTCAAATTATACTTATTATATATAAATATATATAAAAATATATTTAATATAATAGATAATCATAAGTAATTCAAGTGCACAATACTATAATTATTAAAGAAAAAATGATCAATGTTGTCGTCACATTCCTTCCAAGAAAATCTATTAATTAAAACACACACATACAAGATAATAGCAAAATACTTTTGAAGTGCAAGATAATGCAAAATACTTGTATTGGACATATATCGTAGATAATTTATTATTGAAAGTTAAATATTGCTCTACAGATACAATCCACAAAAAAGAAACCACACACAAATTGTTACTTCTTATATGAAAATTGATGAAGTATAAAAGGAACAAGGAGATGAAGGCAGATGATGTTATTATTAAATCAAACAACAGCGCTTTTTTTTTTGTTCGACCGTTGCGTTAGTTGGGGTTCTAACTAATTACATTGGAAGTAACACGAAATTGACTTTTATGGAGGTTGTGGAGAAATTAATAATAAGGCATCGTCGTTGGTTCCTTCGACGTTAACTTAACTTCTTACTTCGTGCATACATAATTGATAAATACGTTTTATGCAAACGATTGGGACGAGAGCCTGTGTGATGTAATTTTAATCAGGAATTGCTAGTTTCTAGCTCAGGTTAGCTGCGCGTATCTTATCTCATTTCGCAAAGTTCAAGCTGAACAACAACAACAGCAACATTTCAAAACATTGTTCGTACTAAACGCTATATTGCAATTATAATACGTAGACTTATTTTTGCATCATAAATCTCAATTCGAATTCTAATTGAAACAAATAAATAAAATCATCATGTAGGTAACGGTATGATGGTAATGAGCGTGTGTTGTATTGTTGTGCATAGTGATGAAGCGAAGGAGCGCATATTGGTATAAAAGAAATAGATTTTTAACTTATAAAAGTAACACGAAGTAACACTATTAAATGATAATATATTGATGAATTACATATATAAACATGAGTTACGATATTAAATAAAAATAAATTTAAACAACAAAAAAAAACACACATATATATATATAAATACCTTGTACCTTAATATATAAAAATTATTTTCTTAAAATGACGAGGACAAGTGTTGCGAATGATATTTGAACAAAACAAATGAAACGAATGTGTTACAATTGATTGAATAAAATGAACGCAACGCAATGGAAGCATGAATTGAGAGAATGCATTTTCAAATGATTATTATCTATACAATTAATATAGAGATAGCTGAGTACGATTTCGATTGAATAGCATGATAATAACATTCATGATAATCTTATGTAAGTTTAAGCAAAGCAAATTATATCTATGATATTATAATTGTATAACAATGAAATGCTCAAATAATTGCGCACCTGATTCTGCTTTTGATATGTTATAATAACTTTCAAATAAATGAAATACATTTCGTATGTAGGCATTACCAAAAACTATTATGGCATACGATTGAAAAGCGTAAATATTCTTAATTAAATATGGAATGATTGTATTATAACTGATATATAATTATATGAAGCTAAGAAGTTATAAAAGATTTAATAATATTATTTATAAACGCGAAGGTCGATCAAATTTACTTTTTCATTAAAAGTGAGGCAATAATTTAAAAAAAAGTATAATAATCAAGCTTTGTAGTATATTTTTCCTATCGAGTTGGAAGCTTTTTGATTTGGTCATCGAAAATTGCTCCATCAACGCCAAATGCTAGTTAAAGTCACATGAAGGGGAAGAAGAATTTTTGTCGCTTTCGTACAGATGTCTGGCATTAGCGTAAAGCAAAATTACATTTCTTCTGGATGTTTCCCGTCTTTTTCATGGGTAAGCAGCCTTAAATTCATTAAGGAGATGACAGTAGTAATCCGCATTGATTGTCCAGTACTGTTTATGAAGGAAATCCATGGTAATAGAATTAAAACACCTTGCAAAACACATCCGTGGTGCTGGTGAAGAGATGACAGTCGGGGGTCGCATTTTCGATCTTTTCTCGTCTTTCGGAGAAATTTTTAGGGATTGTGAAAGAGTAGATCTACTCATTCCAAAATGGTTGCATAGCCGATGATGAATTTCGGCCGGGCGCACGCTTTCATTTGCAAAAATTTGATTATTGTGCGCGCCTGGCTTTATACTCTTCTTTTTCGACGATAACGGAATCAAAAAGCTCCTAATTTAAAAGGAAAAATGTTGACAAGTTGATTTTTTTTTTAAATTATTGCCTACATCTTCTAATAGAAAAATCAGAAAAATAAAATCTCTTATATTTAATCCACCCTCGTATATTTAATTAATATGTTAATAGAATAATTTTAATTCTGTGATTTAGTTTAGTTACGACTGTAATCTTTTAGTTCGTTGTTTTTTATGGATAACGAAATTCATAATAATCCTCGAAACTGTTTATAACTTCTGAGCATCTCAACAAGCAATTTTATTGGTATGACAAAGCTTATTACTATTCAATTGATAAAAAAATTGCTTTCTCATTAGTAAAGTTATTCATTAAAATAGAAAACTTAAGTTTTTCCAACAAATAACTTGAATACGTATATATTATTTATATAATTATTACAAAAAGACAAGACCTATTCCAAATATAATTGTAAATTACTTATCAATGTGTTGATAAGCAATGAAAATATGTTTCTTCTTCTGTTTGAAAATTGTAATGAAAGTACAAATTGTTAATGGATGGTCAAATTGGTATATCTGTGAGACGAATAAAAAAAAACCTTTGTGATTATTGCAAATGTAACATAAACAAATATGTAATGCTATATTTATTTTTTCATAGAGATACACTATAATAATAGAAAACAATCAAAAATTAATGAAAAAAAAATGAAATGAATAACGATTTACTGTTATTATAATCGAGTTAGAGAATTCAATTGAGACACTTGCTTTGATTCCATCACAAAAAAAAAGGGCAAAGACAAAAAAAAAGTTGAATGCTTCCATTTAAAGATTATATATGAAGAAAAAAACTAAATAATAAAAACTTGTTATTTACAATAATGAATAATGGGCTAGTAAATAAATTAATATAAAATGATACTGAATGAAATAGCTAGTGATTGAAAAATTATGATGAAAATCATACGTTTATAAAAGAAATTGAGATTATTATGAAATATGTCTTAGTTCAATTTGTACCTCAATGTTGTAAACATTTTGTTGTATAATATATATATATATAATAACAATTTGTTAAGATGAAAATTTTATATTAATAATACTATTATTTATATTTATTATTTGTAGAATTATTACTGTTATTTATCTTAATTACTTGTTTTTATTTAATCGATTCTTACAAGTGTGACATAATATAAAGAAGTAATAAAATTACTCTTTGGCAATCAATATCTTACTATTATTATTATTATTATTGTTTGTTGTAGGGTATTACCACTCTTTTTCCTACCAAATGAAAACTTGGATTTGCAGATATTTAAGGTGGACAAAGAACTCGCAACTACAACACCTTTGATTGTTAATCATTTCAATTTGCTTGAGCAGGGCTGGCCTAAACCCGTTGTATAAGTCTTCTTTATTGTATACGCACTCGTCTCGTACTCGTTGGTCAAGAAGGAATTGAAGTTTTTAGTTGGTGCTTTTATATCTTCTTGAATTTAGAACAGTGGGGATTTCAAGCCATACAACCGGCCGCACATATTTCTACTACTTATTCTTATTTCACATGCTAATCTTTTCTTCAGATTCATTTCAATTCATTTCAGCATGTTCTAATTTTATTATCTTTTACTGTTGCTTTTGTATTTCTTAATACTGAACTTTCTGTTATCGCCGTATCGACGTTTTATATTGAAATTACTTAAGCAGCTAAATGCGAGCCCGATTTCTTGGCTTCATATAAAACTCCGTCGGAAGAGAAGTTAAA
>JARJDU010046681.1:0-10242 GCA_030264695.1 Lissagria laeviuscula
TTAGAGAATATCATGATGTGAATATTTTATTTTTCTATTTATGCACATATAATGTGAAAGAATTGTGCTAGAATCCTATAATTGTCAATTAAATGTTTTAATGGTGTTTAGTAATTGAAAAAGAATTTCAATTACTTTTGCATTGTGTTTAGTGCTTTAATTTAATTAGTTTTCACTTTTATGTAAGCTACGGTATGTTCTGGGCTATACAAATAACTGTGGAACTATGAACTTTATTAATTCTGCTTGACCAAAAATTGTAACCGATAATTCAATGCATGATGCATTGTAATAGTAGATTAATCAATAATTTATCATTGTGTTTTGTTTCTTCTTCGCAACACGTTTCTCTCTGACTATCAAGAAATCTTTCCCTGATAAACAACTCATTATGACCGCAAATTATTACATTTTTATACATTTTTACCATTATGTAATTTCAAAAGAGTTAATTATTGTCAAGAGGAAGAATTTAAGTAAAACTACTATCAAAACTTTAATATATTCCATGCCTAACATATAGGAAAACTAAATAACTATCAAATATTAATATAAATATTGTACAATCTTACTTATCAACAATTCTATAAAAAAAACTTCACTAATAGTTTATGTTATAAATGTAGATTTTATTATGCATCTTCTTATAATTCCACGTTATCTAATATTGACATTGCATTCAAATTTAAAATATTACTTCTGAAATGCATTGCTACACCGTATCGCTTATAAAGTTTACCGACAAAACTCATATCAGCAGTTCATTTTTAGCAGTTTACGAAGCGAGGGTGATAAGTGGCTTTTTACGTACGAACGTAAAAGTAGCTCATAAGCATGAGCACGAGTGCAGTGATTCCGAGAGTACCTAATTGCCCTAGCCACGCGAGCAACGTACAATTTTTACCTACGTCGTTTTACCGTCTCCCATTGTAATAAGCGCATGACACATGCAAGGAAAGTGTTCGGTCGTGAGCTTTTTGTCTATAACGCACGGTAGCGTACGCATGGGTAATGCTAGTCTTTACCAGCTAAAAGGACCGTGAGTTTTTATACGCTTTACTGCGTAGTCGTAGATAAACTCTTGTTTGTTGTAGCATATATTCAAATTATAGCTCACAAAAAGGTAACTATATAAGAGAAAAAAATAAAAATAAATAAATAAAAATTGAATTTTCGGTTAAAAATATTAAAAACAACACAGATATATAATGATGAAAATTTAATATATACAAAATCATTAAATATTTAATTCAAAAATTACAAAGGAATTGATACAATAATTATAATCTCACTAAAATACGAGAGTGTGGGTTCCATTCCGTAAATATTTGAATGATGTGAGTCAGTACGACCTCTAAATTAATGTATAAAACACATATATTATCTACAAATAAATTTCCACTTTCAATTAGTGGCTAATTAATGAAATTTTTAATATCATAAACTATTTGTTCATTAAGAATAAATTATATAAAGTTTAAATAAATAATTATGTTATTTATATTATAACATGCACATTGCCAAGTAAACAACAATAAAAGTTAATCTATTTCTAAAATACTATTTCTTAAAAATTTTCGAAAAATCAAGCAAATTTAATTTCAGCCTCAAAATTCATGAAGAATAATCATCTATTGCAAATGTGTTAATATCTGCTCAAACATTGCTGGATTAAAATGAATTTATCAAGAAACTTGCCTACTTGACGAATAGTTTCTTTTTTCTGCGGTGCAACGGTATAAGGAATAGGAAAAGGATAATATTAAGACGATCATTTACAATTAAATTCCAGTACAGAACACAGAAGAATTAGACAAAAATGCTTTTGGCTCGTGATTGATGACGGCCGGGACCAGAGTATTTGATATTTTCACAATTTTCTAAAAGCGGATTATTAAAAGATATATAATACACGTCCGTAACGTAGCCGAATTTGCAATTTGATCCTTTAGCCTTCAAGATTTTCAAAATTAATTATAAATATTTTCGAATCGAAATTCGAAAAAGTTAAACGATAGAGACATAGTTTCATAAAAGAAATAGATAAAAGCTGCATTATTGTGATTACAAACAGCTAACATTGTGTTTCCTATACCAGCTAAGAGAAAAAAAGCCTCTTAAAGAAGAATCTTCCCAATACAAGAATATTAATATACGATTGATTATTATTAGAAGACTATTTTAAGAAACACTCCTTATGCTTGATGCTGCTTATTACGTCTATTGACAAACGCTCTTTACTATGCAAGGTTTGCAAATAAAAGTACGTGATTCAGCTAGATTTAGTAGGCGTGAAGAAGCTAGACTTTTTTGGAAAGTTTATGCACACACTGCATCTTAAAATATTCATTATTTCATGTGCACCAGACAGAATAAACCATGAGATTGAATAAACACGTATTGATCGATAGTCACCCTAGACCTTTTTAATTCTTTAAGTTTTCTCCTAAAGGTTAAACACCTATTCCTTGTCTTTTTAAATCTTACGTTTAACAAAATAGATTTGACTATTTCCAGTATTATTGGCATAGATTCTATACAAATTATGCAATATCTATAATAAATTCTAGGAACAAGAAATAAAATAAATTTCGATAGTTAAGCATGGAATTGTCGCAATAACGACCGCATTAAGAAATGTATGGAAATGAACGAAGAGGAAGCGTGTTTGGCAAGAGTAACTAGACAGTAAAATATGGGAAACGCGCGAATTTGAGAAGCTCCCACATAGTATGCAGCGCTAGCAGACGATGGCAGTTGAGTAAATGGTAGTAAAAGTGCTTGTTGGCCGTATGAAAAATGTAATAGGAAACAGCTCGGCCGCACGTATCGCCGTTGATCTTGCAGACTATACCCGATCCATCTGTAATGATGAGATAATTTGCGATAAATCATACGGGGCTATACGTCACGCCGCAAAATTGTACTTTTATTGTGATACAGCGAACAAACAACACTCGCGGCAGATGCAAGAAAGATGAGAGAAAGAGGAGAAAGAAGGAAATTGAGTAACGGAAACGTACAATGAATGTACGTTTGAGTTACAGGCAAGATTTAAGATGCAGCACGCAAATACTTGCAATTAATTCAAGAATATTGGCAGATGAAATTGAAAAACTTGAGTAGTTATACTATTCAGTTCTAGTTTAAAGAAGGTTAACAATAGTTCAAGTGTGCAGTGAAGTTTAATTTACATTGGTTTTTACAGTATGGGAATCTTCATTCCAAACCAAAAATAAGTTTACAATTTTACTTATTTACAATTTCCTAATAAAAATACACGATTGCCACAATTTAAGAATTTCTAAACAATATAGCTAATATGGCGCAAGAAAAATTGAAATATTGCGCGCAGATTGTAATAAAATTGAAAGTGAAAGATAAAATTATGCATGAATAAATGTATTGCAAAAGTATATAATGTACACAATCATTTTCATCTGCTTTTCTTCATCTTGCTATCCATTCACAACACAAACTTCTTGCCGTTGGTAGTTTGGAAATCATGTATTGCACGTTACATTAGACTACAGCCTATCAATATCTCAGAATTCCATTCAACACTCTTCAAACTAGCAATAAAGTAATAATAAAAGAAACGATGAACGTAGAAATGTAGAAACGCTTCTCATTTGACATGAAATGCGAAATGTAGACAGTTTAATTACATATTCGCATATGATTTACACGTTTACATGAATTGCTTTCGTATACGATGCATCCATTCATTGGTATGACATGATGAATGAAAACACAATTCTAATCTAAGCCATATTTGCAACACAAAATATAGATCTAGAAAGAAAGAAGATGATACACCTATAAAAAAAACGAGAAAGAAATACTCTTTTAAACCATGATCGATGTAATAGAAGAGGAAGACGGTAGTATTGTATTTAGCAAGTTTACTTAGCACTTTGAGATATGAAACTGGTTGTTGGTTGCTTTTATTGATGTTGTAGTTGAATGATATTGTTGCTTTTTATATTATGAGATTACTAACAGTTCTTGCACGCGACACTTTTCTTTGCAAAGCATTTTGTTCCTTATACATGTTCTCCGAAGGCACTGGCAACTTGCTGTATACACTTTGATCTCGCCTGTGTTTTTGCTTGTCATTGTCAAGTAAACACTTGCTGAAATACCAATTAAACAGCTCAACATTTTACGCTTTACATTTTTATAGGGAAGGAAAGAGAGTACCAGTTTCCATAACTTTATAATTATTTGAAATTAAAAAAAAACATTATTTCCTTTTCTAAGAATTTGTTACATTGCATGATGTATGTATAACTTTCCACGTTAACGATTTCCATATACTGTTTGTTCAACATTTGCTTCATATAAAGGAGTTATTTTGTTAAATCAGAAATTAGAAATACAGATTAGATTTTTGCGTTAAAAGTTGTCTCACTTTGCAAAGTTTCAGCTACGCTGTTTAAAGCTGCAGAGAGCGGGAATAAACATTATAAGAAAGAAAATTTTCTAATTCAATCCTATTTAAGCAAACAATTCTCGTTGGTGATAGTTGTGGTGTGATTGGTGCAAGAGTGATAGTTTGAAATTAATGTAAAAATCATTGTAGCATCGGAATGAAATCAGATAAAGACACAAGTTTAGTTCTTATGAGTAGATATCAGCGATGACTACTAATTAAGTTTTGCACATTTACATCTTATATCACCACTTAAACATAATTAATTGAAACATATGAATAAAACGTTATTATGTAGTAAACAATTTTAAATAGTTGAATCGTTGAAAACTTCTTAAAATTTCAACAGTTGCAATAAAAGTAACAACAAAAGCTGGCAAAATATTAAAGACCACGGATATGACTATGTACATGCAAATGGCGGTAAACACGCCAACCACTGCGAATCCTACCGCCAATTGTAAATACTACTTATCATTTTTTTATAATAATTTTTAACATACTATTTTATTATTGTATCTAGGTGTATAGATTAATAGTACTAAAAATTAAGATTCGTGATTTCTTTGACTGATAGACAGACAACAATCGGCAAATGCGATTTGTCGACATACTGCTTCCTTCTTCTTCTTGCGTATCACATATTTCATTAGGTCTCTCGGCTAGATGTAAATAGATGGCCAACCGAATATAGGCAACGAACTGTAAAAATTTGCATGTGGTCTAACAAATTGTATTTGCCAATGAGTTACGTCGACATGCGAAGTGTATAATTTGGAAGAATTGCTTCAGGGAATTTATCTTCTTCTCGTTTAAAACTTGAAAAGGATATAGTTGGTAAATTGTAGGTGTAATGATTATTAAAAACTTTAGAACGGGTCAAACAACTTGAAGGAGAAAGAAAAAAGTTTTAATAAGAATGATGAGTCAATACGCTAATCTGAGAAGTGTTTTAACCTACTGAACTATTAACACAATGTGTATATTTAAATTATTATTATTACTAGTATCTTTGGATTTTTTTAATGTATAAATAATTATTTATACAAAACTAAGAGCAAGAAGAGAATAATTTAATTTAATTAATTTCTTAGTTTAAACAAAGAGCAAAATGTTTGTTGGTCAAATTTCTTTATTTAAATTGAATTAAGATAGGTTGTTAAAATAACTAAAGGAACATTACTTTATCTAAAATTAAATTGCTGCCGATAAGACTAGATTAAAAAATAAAATACATTTGAAACCAACGTTTCATCAAGACCATTTATCTTCATCGGCATGTCATAAATTTATACCTATTACTTTTAACATACCTGGAACATAAACACAAGAATTCCGCCACAAAAGGAAAAGAATTTCAAGGTTTATTGTTATAAAACCCACCCGTTAGATAATAATAGAACAAGGAAAAACACTCTAAGGAAGCAAACAATTAATTCTAAAGCTTTAAAAACAGGTAGGAACTACAGATTGGAAAAAGTATTGATTGCAGTTCACTCAAATTCATTTAAAGTTGTTTGTTAAGCTTCAATTTACACTAAATTATACGATATAATGTAGTGTGCACAAAACGTTATCTACTCAGGGGTAAATAGAATGAAATGAAAATGGATGAGCATTAAGAAATTAGGCTCGACCCCAGAAACAAAATAACAGTTAAGATGTGATATATCACCACAAGTCCTTCAGACACATAAAACCAAGAAAGTAGAAATAGGTACCTAACGGAAAACTCGAAAACATTGAAATTAAAAGCAACAAAAAGGTGGGTGGAAGCTACGCCAGCAACTAAGTAGACTAGCAAATTTTATCATCAAGTTGAAGAAAGATAGATGAAGGAAACAGGAAGTAGGAACTACGCAAAGGGTGACTGCGTGCGAAGGAAGACCAGGACAAGGTCGTACAACTTAGTGACACACTTTCTGAGTTCGGCACTTCTTGCACGAGTATTCTATTTTCTTTTGGACTAGATTTGAGCTTAATCTTTTATGTTACTTTCAGCTTTCCACTTTTTTAGCATGTTGGTTGATTTATATTACCAGGTTAAATTTTTGTTCGTTTAATTTATACTTTTCATAATTCATATTATATCTTACTGTATCCTACAGGATGATATATAAATATACGTGATATTTCAAGATATTAGTAATAATTTTATTTAAATTAAAATAATTATTAAATAAAAATATTAAAAAGTAATATTTTACGTACATATATTACTTGCAAATATGCAAGTACTTTCGATATTATACCGATAATATTCACTTTGTGGGATGTAGCAATAAAGACCGTCCAATAACATATTCTCTCTTTTGCCCCATATTATTATTTGCACCCGCTTCCTATGTTTTTCATCTTGTCTATACATTCATCCTTACTTCTTGGCTTTCTTCAAACGATACGCCTTCATGAGTTAATCATCATAATTTTATATTAGGTCTTCGGCTCCCTAACATTATATGCGAAGTTTCTGAATAAAAAAAAGCTGAGCCTCGAAACGAATGTGGGTGAATGTCAGGTCGATGGTTTGCTTTGTTTGCGCTCTGCTAATTCAAAGTTCATGCCTAGCATAAAAGTAATCAATATTGCGCGAAAGTTTTCTGTAATGCTAAAAACAGATAATAAATAATTATTTAAAAAAACAGTTTTAAAAAAGCAATAAAAGTTTTAAAAAAAATTTAACGCAGAAAATTAATTTTAAAACTGAATGAATACGTTCCTAACTTCTTTTTGATAAATTCAAATATTTTACTACTCATATCAGTAAACGCAATATTGGTAGCGATTAAAGTGAAGAATACTATTCCGTGGATAGCTTTGAATTTAGAATTTTATACCAATAAGCATATTTACAACTTATTTGGATTGATAATTCTACTAATAAAGTTTCCTATGTTTGAAAATGAAGCAATGTTATTCCTAAATGCGCCCTACTAAGTAAGTAGTTTGATCTACTTTGATTTTAGTTTTCTAGTTCGATTTCATTTAATACCTAACGTATACTATTAACGAAAAGTTTCCTCTTTTAAGAGTTTTGTCGCACTTAATTTTCATTTTTAAACGACAATGTAAATTGAAATTGATTCATATTAAAATTATAATATGAAAAATTTTTATGAAAAAAACATGTTGATGTAAATAATAGCCATGACTTATGTTTTAATCATTGCTTTTATAATATTTGCATTTTTATCTTTAATATCAAATAATGTTTATAATTCTAAAGCTTTCTAAGTTTTATCAAAAATTCCTCAAACCCCTAACAAAAGACAATGTTATCAGAAAATTAATGTATATCCGCGAAAAAGATCTAGATGATCATACTTATAAAATACTGTATATAATTCTTCATAAATAAATAAATGTTGTATATTTATTCTCGCATAAGAATGTATTGCAATCAACTTAATAAGTCTCATTATTTCTAAACTCTTATTAATCAGTCAATGTAATTTGAACAGATAGCACTCGTACCGCTGTTGTACCACCGATGGACATTTCAAATCAATAATTATGTTCTATGCATAGAATAAATGAAAATATTAATGAAACCGCCAGAAACTTACAAAGCAAAATTACTTTTTATTAAATATTCTCAGAGTTTATTTCTAAATTCAATTGAATTATTAATTTGAATTCAATAAATTTCAATTTTATAAATTAAAATATAATATACAAGAAATCAGAGCTGGTCATGTACTTATAAACAAAGTACTTTTAAGTTCGAATTTGTAGCGTAACTATGAGAAAGCACAGCCCTGCAAGGGCCGCGAAGCTTAGAGAGCCCCGCTGACAAAAAAATTATATAATTCTCTCTCATACAAAAAAAAAAAACTTATTCCCTGCGCACGCCCACCTCTTTAAAAATATTTTTTTAGGTCCGATAGAAAGGGCTGTATAACTTTTTTGCGGAGCGGGGAAGTATAATTACGTCCTGGTACAAATACATTATTTTATTGTACTTTTACAAGTACAAGTACTTTTGAACATACCAAAATTTTTAAATATATATATAAATATATATATTAAGGGCGTAGCCAAAATTCTGCAAGAGGAGGGGGAGAGATTAATTCCATTTTAGGAAGAAAATTTGATGTAAAACATGTGCTTTGCTTTGAAAGACGAACAATTCTCTGACTACTTCCTTGATATATATATATATAAACTTATCGTTATTTTATATATTTTAGAAGAAAATTAACCTTTAAGACTTATTCTTGTTTTTTAAAAAAAAATCTTTTAGGAAACTGTTGGAGATACAGAAATAATACTTTGGATTCTTTATAAGAATAACGAATGGAATCTACGATAAAAATTTCATCAAAATCCGTGACTATGGCTTGGTCGCTTTGGCATGGAATGACCTGATAGTGCACATGGTGAATTTTTCTTTACTTTATGAAATATAACACGTGTTTGTTATCGTCAAGTGCATCAGAAAGGCTCTTTTCTTTTGCTACCATCATGAATGCACCAAAAACACATGAGTGAACGGATCTAACTTTTGAAAAGTAATTTGATTAAAGCTTAAATTATACTGAAAGTTTTACAAAAAATTTATTTGATTTTATTATTTCATGTATTTTAAAAGATGGTTTGAGATTATTATTTTTTATTCATGTATATATAATTTTTATAGGTATATTATTTTTCTTGTGAACCTTGCAGTGCTGTTGTTTTATTATGCATAGGAAATAAAGAGGTATACTTTACTTCTGTTAAAAGTGGTACATGACGAAATACTTTTAGATTAATGTATTGTAATTGTACTTTAATTACATTTCAGACTTATTGTACTTGGTTTTGTTGATATTTTGTAAATAGACTAAACTTTTTGTGCTTATACAAAGCTCTGCATGGAGTATGTACCTTAAATCGGTTCTATCTTAAAATTGAAAAAAAAATAAAATTTAATAGCAAGGAATTGGATTTATTGTGCTCTGTGCTCTGTGTTATATATATAAATTAAAGTTGAAATTTAGTCTAGTATGTGGATGCAGCGATAGTATATTTACTCTCTCACTGATCCAACCATATTTTTTCAAGTTAAGACATAAATTTGGCCTGGGGTCCAATTAATATGCCCAATGACATATTAAAAATAATTCAAATCATATTAATATATTTCCTAGAAGAAAACAGAGAGAGGGGTTACGAAAAAAAAATTAAATTAATTGATAAGCTATTTAATCTATACAAAATGCATTTCAATAATCATCACAATAGAATACCATAAGATTAGTTGTAGTTGGTTATTGTGATTGTAAAATAGGTGTTGTTGGGCCATAGTAAAGCAAATTATAGAGTTAAAAAAATGATTTCGCTGTTTAATAATGAATAAAAGTGTTCATATAACCATATTTCTCCAAACTACTTATATACAGTATATAAAATTTAGCAACAAACAAATATGAGAAAAGATATTCAGCACATTTTATTTCGCCAGTTAAATATACCTTATTATATGCACACAGTTTCAAATGTAAACTGTACTAAAATCGTTGTATTCATACATTAGCAAACAATGAATCTAAAATATTATTAAATATGCATAACCAGAAGTATAAAATGGATAAAAATGTGAAATAGAGTATAATAATAATCTTATTAAACCTAATTCTCACCATCAATTTGACTTAAAGGTGCATTTATTACATTAAAGAGCCAAATGCTAGTTAATATGGCATAATTGCCAAATTGTTGTTATTTTGCCTCAAAACTTTCAATTTGATTTGATTGTGCATTATTACATTTAAGAGCCAAATGCTAGTTAATATGGCATAATTGCCAAATCGTTGTTATTTTGA